>JAQGAH010000283.1:0-51837 GCA_034696885.1 Lepidocyrtus paradoxus | reverse complement strand
GGAGGCGGAGAGAATAAATATTTTGAACCCTTTCGGAAATACTTTAAGCCTACTTTCTTCGAAAATTACTGCTTACAAGAGGGCAACCTGACATTTTCCGAGGATTCAGGGAGAAAGCCGGGGGAAACTCCTTTTGGATATCCAAGTTGGAAAAGGCCAAAAAAAATTGGCATCGATGAGACTACATGATAGTAAGTTTATCCAAGGAAAAGTATATGAAAATGGCAAACTTGCAGTAAGTACGAATATAAATTATGCAATGGATAACGCTATCCCATTCACCTGCACCGTTTTGCTTCATTCTTTTGTTGTGAAAGGTGTTATCATTTCATCATCACCCCCGTCTTTGATAGCAACACAGTGGGAAGCCTCACCACGTATGTGTTAATATTGGCAGTTGTCTAGGGCTTGAGTCCGCAACTGCGTCTCGGGCTTTGCGAATAACATCGGAATTGTTTTCCATATTTTATGCAAATCAGCACGATATTTTATCTTCCTGTTATCCATGTCCACACACACCTTTTAATAGGAAATGCTCTACTTGTTTATTAGAGTACCTATGTAAATACTAAATGTGTTTGGTGGAATGGGGCAGGCATTAGGAATTATTGAGATGTTGGCTGTGCAAGGATGTTATGAGTTATGACATAGACCAAATATCCGACATCATGCAACAGTGAACAGTCGAGAAGGATTTGCGTAATTAAACCTATCCGATGGAGATGGGGGAAAATACCTGTTGACAAAAATAAAATGGAAACTGGTCTACTGACCGATTCTGCAGGGGGAAAAGCCGATTTCTCTGTTCCACCCGCCGATTTTCTCTGTTCCACCCACGCTTATTGATGCGTGCATACACAAATAACTATATTTTTCTGAATGATTTAAAAATGTGTTGTTTCCGTTTCTTTCAGATTCGCAGTATAAACCTGTTTTCAGAACTTTCTCCGGTTTCATCTTTCTCAAAAAGGACTACGTTGTAGGAGTTTTTCTTGGAGTAGTGCGGTGACTGGCTACTCATGTCAATATCATATTTCATCCCTTTTTATTAAGAAACAAAGCTTATGAATGGAGCTAATGTGAAGCGTACATATATATATTCATGCGATGCTTCCCGTACTTCCGCCTTCTCATTTTTTATCCGGGGGATTCTGGTCACGTTGTGAAAGTTGACATTGTATTAAAAACGGGCACTCGTGTGTCTAGTTATTTTCTCCGTTTAATCTGTCATAGCGTGGAATCTGAATAAACAGTAAATACGTACTACGTATTATCTTTGTGTTATGAAGCCACCAGCTAAAAACTCTTCAATGGAGAGGTTTTGCTTGAAGCTCCAAACATTATTTTTCAAAGGAACGATGTTTTTTTTGATAATGTATTATAGCTTTAACTCTAATTGAGAGTCTGACAATTTAATTAAAGGGAGCATCCTCAACAGGTAGCTTAATAAACAACCTTTAAAATGTTACAATAGATAAGAGCTGTTAAAGTTAGATATATCTGTTAAAAATGCAGTTTCTAAAAATTTCATTTGTAATCTTGATGAAGTAAATGTGGCGCGTAGATGCAGACATCGATTCTCTTATAGTCGCTTGAATAGCAACAGATAAAGTGAGGACCTTGAAATTATCTCTGCTCAGTAGAGCAAATGTTTTGAAATAAAAAACGGAAGCAAAAACCTCCAGCAGCAATGCATTTCATATTGAGATTTTCGATTCTGGTATGTTTTATATGTATATTTGTATTTGTAGGCAGACCATAGACCATCATAGTCGAAGTAAAAACAAAAAAAAGGCATCAAGTTTCACACTCGAAATCGGAACATTTCCAATCCCAAGGGAAGGAGACACCATGCAAATTCAACAGTTTTAATGACAAGTGATTATACAGCAGTCTAGAAAGCTGTCTCAAATTATTTTCCGTGGAAGGAGTGTGATATAACGTTTAGGGGCCTTGGAGTGGGGTCGGCCAGTTTAAAGTTTATTTACGTTCAGAATATTTAATTTCCTGTTAAACTTTTTTCTGCCAAGTAGTGCATGCGGTTAATCATATCCACAATAATATCAACTCTGCTCTGCAAATTTCCTACAGAATTAACATGATCGCATGATCAGTCTTTAGAACAAAAAAGTATGGAAAGTACTGATTATTTAGAATTATAATGGTAAGAGTATGGCGACTAGCACATGCAGGTATTCATATCAAAGCTTCTTGAACTGGCGAAGACAAATAAATTGATAGGGGCTGAGAAGAAAAATCATAAACTAAAAAATAATTGCTGTTGTAGCAAAAGCTGCAACTTTGCGAACCAACAATAAATATGGTGAATAACTATTAGCATGTAAATATAGGTTGACAAATCCTAGCACTCATTCATTACAGATGACGTGGTTGGTGACATTTCCCCCGTCTTATTACGTCATAATGAGAAAGAGGATTTCAATAATGATTTCGTTACAAATATATGCCCCTATTTAGCCTTGTATGTATGATGACATCATCAATTTGTGAATAGTGAGAAAAGCGAGTTGTTTTAATGAAGAGTAAATCAATTTGTTTCAGATGCTCTTATTCTTAGGAATATGAAGTATTCCCCTTTCCTTGTTTTCGTTATGAACAGATTAATAAATTATTATACGAATTACGATAAAGGTCATCGTGTTGGAAGGACTTTGGTTGTCTGACATCCTGATGATTTGGCAAATAAAAGGGAAACTAATAATAATTGCTTTTAGCTTGACATCAAGCTTCTTCCAGCCTATTTTAGGTGAAGTCTTTTTTTTTACTTATTTTGTCCTGAATACTAATAACTTGAAAGCGGCTCAGGGAAAACGATTACTTCACCTTTTTTGAATGAAAGACTGTCGGCCGTAGTTTAGAAGAATATGGTTTTGATAGTAACATAATATGTTTGTATTTTTACTAATTCGAAACTCAGATTTCTCGACAATGCAAAATGAATGATTTCTTGTGAATAGATATAAACGGGATTGTTAATAGACCCCGGATTTGAGTCCTCATTTTGCTCTATAAAGCTGGAAAAATCTTTAGAGTCCACAAATGTGAGGCCGGAATATGCAATTAATCCGAGCCTTTCCCGATACAATGTTGCAAAATAAGCATGGCTAAAACATTAATGATTCAAATTATCCGTTTAGGTATGTTGGATAACACAGAAATTACTGTCTTGATCGAGGTAAAATGACATTTGGGAAATACAAGTGGATCAGGGACGTAACATGAAATTCTGAAAACATGCTTTTAAGGTCAATCTCAACCCAATCCTGTGTCCTAAGGTCGAATTCGTTCTTTTCGTTTTACTGATATTATTACGTATGGGTATAAATGGCAATATATGTCCTATCTTTTTCATCAAATGCCTTTGTGTTATGACTCATAACTTATGAGTGGCAAAAATTACAGGAGTATTTTTCCAGTTGATTTAAGAAACTTAAAATTTCATCTCATAACATCGGTAGATATAGATTAATGCTAAAATAACTAACTAATGTTCAAAGCTAAAAAGAGAAACTATGACTTACCTCCCCAGCATACATGACCATATCTCCAACAGGCGCCTGCTTAAAAGACAAATTATGTGTAAGTAGTTGAAACGCTTCTTAAAATTAGCATTTAACATAAATATGCAATTATATTTTCATTAGATTAGTGAAAAACAGTCAAACTTACTTCTTTTGCACTGTGCCCCAGTGAGGAAACAAGTAAGGGTAATCACAACTAAGCCACTGAGAAACCTCAGCTTCCAAATCTTGTTTAATTGTAATCTTATAGCCATTTTAAATTGTGTGTTGAAGAGTTTAGGACAGGAAAATTTGAAAATCTGTGCTTATTAGTACTCTCAGTTTAGTATTTTATTAATTTACCAGCGCCGAACTTTGTTTCAAGAAATGTATGTTGGTATTCCTCCTGTAGTAACGAGCAACAAGTATTTATGTACAAGGTTGTGTCATTCTTCTTAATCTTATGCTGCACAAGGAAACGCAATTGATATCAATATCAAGAAAGTGTTAATTTGCTAGCATTTCCCCAAAAATGCTTGATTGCTAATTCCTTTAATTTACAAAAAACGACATTTACTCACGTTCTAAATTTTCTCTTTAACTGATCAAACAGATATATTTATATGAAATAGTCAAATTGCTTCTATGTACAATGGTACTTAATTAAAATATTTTTTAACAATCAACTAACTATTGACCGAAAGAATTTTTGTTTCCCAACTATTTACTGAGCTTAACTACTAAAAGTTCTTCAATACTTTTCCTGTTTTTGTTGGGGGATAATTTTGGAGCAAAGTGAGACAACTTTTTTTTCGGAAAATATGTTTCCAGCAATGTTTTATTGAACTACAGTAATAGTAATTTAAAGTAATTACGCAAACCTAGCCCAACTTTTTATCTCGTGAAAGGTCAGCCACGAAGAGTAATTTATGGAA
This sequence comes from Lepidocyrtus paradoxus, assembly GCA_034696885.1. NCBI lineage: Eukaryota > Metazoa > Arthropoda > Collembola > Entomobryomorpha > Entomobryidae > Lepidocyrtus > Lepidocyrtus paradoxus. Next base: position 47,381 of record JAQGAH010000283.1, on the reverse strand, counting down.
ACCAAAAAACAAAGTTACCCTTTCTGCCTCCCTCCTACTTTCTTCTGTAGTGCCACTTTAGAAATTCACTCTGTGAATGGGATGCCACTCAGCAGTGCCACGCAATTTAAGCTTTCACCAACCGCACGTGGGCTTGAAACAAACCCTGTGTTAAGTCGACCGTTCCATCTCGCCCATCTATCTATCTGTACTTACTCATCTAACGATATGTACCATCCATCGTCCACATATTATCATGTCTTCAACTAGCTATGCCGCCCAAGTTGTAGTTAAATTGTAAGCAATGATAGGATGATGATAAAAGTATTACAGAAGAAGGGATATAAGATAAGAGTGTATCCATTGTCTATCTTGCAGAGTCGTACCAGTCACCAAACCAATATCATCCTTGCATCATTTATGTACATATTCTCAAAACATGTTGAATATTTGCAAGGAAGGACAAAGAATAAACAGTTGCTTCCTTTCCGAATCTGCCCATTCTGAGAGCTTCACCGTCCTCGGTATCAAACATTGACGAATGACGAGCACTATTGGAGAAATAAACCATTTCGGTTTTCATGGATTGTTATATACTAGCCTAGACATACTGAAGAAACGTAACCAACAAAGATTATTTTGTGAAGAGGTGAGGGTGGAAAACAGGGGATTATGGACTTTGCTACTTTCTCTAAGACATCTACTTCACAGATCATCAGTAACATGCATCTAACTCTGTATCTTGATAATATCTTGAGCCCTTTTGAACCCCTACATTGGTAAAGTATCAAGTTTTCCCGCTAACAAAAATAAAAAGAGCAAAATGGCACGGTTTATGGGATAATGTTTTTATGTAAACTTAAATTGAAGCCAGAAAAAGTATCTTGCGATGCATAACAAGTAAATCATATTCAAAACGATTTAGAGTAGAAATCACTTTCTATAGTAGCTTCTTTCAAAATAAGGACAAACTTGGACCGGACCAGCAATATGGATTTAACTCGAAATATCCAAATACGCTAATCTGCCGATTTTCAGAACGATCAGAAACTTGTAGCTAATTTCCCAATGTTTCTTTAAAAGCGATTGACATCAAGTTACTTGGCAAGACTTAGCAAGACTTTGCAATGCCAGAGAAGTTCCATATTTAGAAATAGACGGTCCTTAGGTCAAGATTTGACATAAATTGATCGCCACATAATCTAGACTAAACATAGTATACAAATCAGACACCGATTTCCCAACTTACCCTGAAATCGAATGAATGATTTTGACATTATATCCTTCACTATTAATTGCAAAAAATAATGGATCAATATAAGAAGAAGGAAACTATTCTACATTACATGATTAATGCATGTAAAGTTGTTCCTGTATTATTGCTTTGTTGCTCAGTTCATGGCTGTTGAAAAGTAATTTTATTTAGAACCGCTGCATAACTTTCAATACGAGCAATGTAAATATTTTTTGTGGGATGATTTTTTGTTTACAGAAACAAGAAATGCGCTTCCTCCCATCCATGTGTGAAGTTTATCATGTAGAATCTCCCCATTTCTAATCTTTTCACTTTTCGAATTCCAAATGAAATAGCGATTTCCTATGTTGATGGCGGAGAAAGTACCGGTGCATATTATGCATATGCATTTGTGTAAGCAAATATATGCATGCGATTATGTAAAGGCTATCTGCCAGAGAGAAAGTGTGAAAAAAGGCTCTGATTTCTGTTTAATGAAGGATTTGTAATTCATCAGTATAACCTTTGAAGTTTTTTATGAGCTTGCATTACACACTGTCGGACTGTAGTTCATTTCTATGGGTAGAAATGATAAAGAATGGCAAATCTTTTTAGATTATTGCGTCAGAAGCTTATAAATAGTGCATGTCTGGGGCACACTGCTACAAAATGTTTGTAAATGTATCCGACACCTTTACTTGTGCTGTATTGTCCATTCTTAGTGTTTACTTATGTGGATATGGATATATGGACTAGGACTAGTACGTAAATGAGTTTTTTCGAATATGTGAGATGCCAAAAATGTCTCATTAATTTGTATATTTCGGTGAAAGTTTACAAATAAATGCGCAAATTGTCAGTACTACAAAGGATTATAGTTTTTACTCTTCACTTGTTATTCATAATCCGATTACACGATGCCCTTTCAGACTCGGACCTTCACGTTTGGTTGAAGAATATCGAATGAGTACGTAAATTGTGTTTGAGTGTTTGAATAGGGATGAGAAGACTTTCCCTTCCTAGAACACAGTTAAGTTCTATTTGGAATATTCCAAGACGAGTAAATCTTGAGCTACCACATTTTTTCTGAAGATCCTACAAAACAAACGATGACTAACGTGAGTGAATGGCCAGCTAGTAAAGAGAAAGCCGGAAGGTTGACAAGAGACATTTTCGTAGAAGAAATTTATCTTTTTATCTATGTACTCAACAGAAATAAAAATATAGCAGCGCATTACGCACCATGAATTACTTCCACTCCTCATCCGTCCCTATATTTTTTATCAGTTTTTCCACATCTTCCAAGGAGCAACATAACCCAAGAGTTTTATGAGCCACATTAAGCATTAAAATCGAATTTCATTATCCTCTTTCACCGCATCCTCCACAAAAATAGAGATGAGCCTGCACTGCTTCCGGTGTGGGGTGGCCGTGCGGTGGTTGTGAAAGTGGGAGAAAATGTATGTGGGAAGGGAAAGTGAGTGACTAACGAGTACAATCACATTACTCCCACCAACATCCCCACTCCAGGATTCCCACTTTTTATGTATCATTTTGGTTAGGAAAAATGAGATTTATCACTTCTTCATAGACGCCGGCCATAAAACAACAGTCAAAGAACATGAAATACTCCTTTCAAAATATTATTACGTGGGTATTCAGCGCACTCAAATTGCCATTTCAAATGCATTAACAACAAACATAACGCTTATGGTCGGGCTCCTTAAATGCTGACATTTTAGGATGATGTTCCCAAGAAAAGATTCCGCGCCTAGAGCTAGCTCCTCCTGAAATCAAAAGGGAAAACAGCATAAATTACGTCATTAATAGAAAGTAAAACTGACATTTTTTACCTTGAAGTCAGCATTATGACGATGAATGAGATATGTATGGTACAATACTGTAATGAAATGTATGAAATGAAGTTTGAGAAAATGATGACTAATTAGGACTTTCCGTCGCCAAAAAGCTGTTCGGTTAAAAATTCTGCAATAATTTACTGCGAGGTCAAAGGTAATTCTACTGCTGCTAATAATGCTAATATATTGGCATATTAGATGACTGGAGGAGCGAGCTGATGATGACATCATATCAGCTTTGGCTCTACAGCCTAAGGGTGCAGTATTTAGAATTGCTATCGGAATAGGTCGGGGTTCGGTGATTTGCATAGGGAAGCTTCATATTTATTTTGTTTTTTAAACATTTATCTTACTTTAAATATATACCAAATAAGTCAGGTTTAGTTTTTATTTTTGACGTAAAATGAAAAAAATAAAAAGCTTCCTTTTACAAGCAGATCTTCAACAATTTTTCGGCAAACGCAAACAGGAAAAAAGTACAGGAACTCGACAAACCCACGTTCTAGATACTTTGTTGGATTTTTGTCGTCATGTTTTTGGGAAGGCAGTCTAATACTGAAGTGAATCAGATGTATTTTTATTTTTGCTGTCACTCATTATGGAAAGGAACATGGATAAAATTCAAAATTTGAACAGTTTGAAATGAGATATTCGGTCGGACTAAAATGATTCTGACAACGATACAAACCCTCCGCATGACACTGATGATGGAGTATTTTAAATTCATATGCGCCTATAACTCAAGATAACTTACGATAAGACATTTTATAGAAGAAGAATATCTTTCAGCAGCAGTACAGTACAGACATTTCTTTCAAACAACAGGCTCGCATTTGACTTCCATATTTTCTTGCAAAAATCCAAGTTTTGAATACGTACGTGAGCTGTCAGATAAACGATACCTCCAAGGATTTTTTCTACGATGCGTTTGCCGATACAAAATGTCTGATACAGCAAAGCCTATTACTCGTCGAGTTTGGTATGTCATCCTTAAAAGCTGAAACTACCTAATATGCTTTTGTGAAAGAATGGCAGCACTCCACCTAGAAACGTTCTCCTGAATCATGGTAGAGAGGTAACAAATCTAGTACAACCTTTCTTTTGAAGAAAGCGGGACCTTGCAGATTGAGAAAATTTTACTAAAGAGACATTTGGGGCCTTTTCGTATGCTGCAGGAAAACAGGTGCACTATAAGAGTCTCCCCCACTTTTATTTTACCGTCATGGTGTACCCCGGACTTTCTTCTCTTCTTGCCCACAGCTTTCTTGCTTTGCGAGGAATCAGGATTGATGATTAGTATGTTAGGGTCCGCTATACAATAAGCACAAATATTTTGGAAATGTTTTTGACGGCTGACCCATCAGTTATTTTTTTTACTAGTCGATTTGCTTGGGAATTTAAAGGTGGCAAACTGTTAAGAACAAGTGTAGAGTCAATCATGTTTGACGATCTATTTGTAACTACTCATACTAATCAAATCAGGAGAATAGATTCAAATCAATCTGCAGAGATTTCACTGTGCTGTAACGATCTAAAAATATTCCTTACAACAACACATTATGCAATATGTAACTTTTGAAAACATTCCAATGTTGTTGTAGCTTAAAAAATAAAAATCGTAATAACAAAAATATTTCCATTTTAGAAAAGCATATAAGTATGTAGAGTGCACCTGCTACGATCGTGTGAGCTACGACATGACTAAATAAAATGTTAAATTATGTTATAAATCAGTATTTTCAACATCATGCATATGATTTGTTTTTTTTTCTTCATAAATACACAATATAGCAGAGCGTATAGTACCTGCTTCAGGCTATATATTTCATCATCGTCATCCTCACTTTTGCAATATTTGTACCTTCATCCTGCTCCCAAATGTTATTTTTTATTAGATATTCAAGTAGCCTAGTGCAGACAAAGCTTTTCTTCTAGCTGACATCATAAAGTGAGAATAAAAAAGCAACAGAAATGAGATACAAACAAGCTGAGAAAATCTCCGTAGAAGATTCCCAAAGACTTTCACTTTTACATGATGTTAAGACATGCCAGAAAGAGCAGTTTACAAAAACCATCGCTCTGATGTGATGTTTCAAGTCAACACATTTTTTGAGAAGAAAGGATTACATATTTCTCGTGCTTAGCTTAAGAGCAGCCACATACAACATTATGACATAACATGACAAATATAACTTGATGAGAATTAGGTAAATGACAAGGAAAAAGTATGGACGTGAGTTGTCAGCTAGGTATGCTAGGTGGAAAGGATGGGTTTAGGTCCTGTCCCTCCTTGGTCTTTCCCCTTCTTGTTTTTCCCTCTGAGATTTATAATCCACATCGAAATGAGTTGAAGTTGCATGAAAAATTGTGATGGGTGAATATTAAAAGAGAACAATTACTGAGTATTTACCCATAACTTAAAGTTTGTACTAGTTGATGTTTGTAACATAAGATGGACCTAAGTTTTTATTATTAAAACTGTTAATCAAATTAAAAATCCCTATTAAAACTTTCAAATAGGTTTTCCGTAAGGTAGAACAAGCTTTTGACTTTCTGTCTGAGTAGAGCAGTTATGGAAGTCGAGACAATAAGATTGGAATTTCGAATTGAAGCCATATAAGTTTAAAGTTTGCAGTTTTTACCTGTATGATTTATGGACGGAGAAACCATCATCAAGTTTCAAATACATAAATACGTGTTAAAAAGATCTTCTTCTCCCATGTACCAGGACTACTGAATCATCCTCCATATATCTCGGATGAAGGTCTAGAGGGGAAATTGTCGAGAGGACCATCATGGAGGGTATAGGGCCGGTAACGGGAAAGGATATAGCCTTCATAATTATGAACGACAAAAGCAATGCTATTATGTAACATTAGCAAAAACCTTCTCAAGAGTTGAGATTATATATTCATTCAGTCAGCATCAGCATCTGGGTGAACGTAAAAGAGAATTCAACTTGAAGTGAAGAGTTGTTGAGACCAAAGCGGATTTATAAATCATCCCGGTCTTCATAAGCTGATTTACAACCAGTTGTAACTGCCAACTTCTGACAAATTCAAAGTATGTAAATGTCCCAAACCAAACAGAAAAATCCGCACTGCGGTAGCTTATGATCTTCCATTCAAGAGTTTTCTTTAATATTTTCCTATTATTAGGAAATAATTTAAGTAAATGGCTCATTAGCAAGCATTGATTAACTTGCAATGTTGGTATCCATAAACCTTTTAAGATTTGAGTGTTCCTGACTGTTCTTAACTGCTTATTTTTAACTCATCAATAATCCTGTAAGTTTCCAAATAAATGGCGAGTAGATAGGAGTAATTGTAATTCTGCCCAGGTAAAGCTTCATTCATCACTATCAGCGCAGCCTAGAAATACGTAAAGCTAACCTAATGACACTTTATGTTCGTAGAAAAGAGGCTTGTTTTTATAAACACTTTTGTCAATAACGTCAACATGATATCGCCGAGTAGATAAGCCACGTATCATAAATTACCTTTATGATTATACGAAAGCTTGTGCAAGCCAGAGAATAAATGACTTGTAAACTTCTGTAAGCTTTCAACTGCTCTTGAAGTAAACAGTGTACCTTTTTAACCTTCAAATTAATTGAACTCATCTCAACTCAACAAATAAATCACCTCATATGGTATGACTATAAGCGGTAATTCCTACAAATTGTTTAGATGAAACCTCTCCAAAAAAAGATCCCATCCAAACTGACATAGCCGCTAAGTAGGATGTCATAAAGCACATGATTTTTTAAAAAAAAGTTATGTAATTTTACTCTTAATCCACTTGATTATATAATTTTGTTTTTCACATGATCACAATCACATGAAAAAATACGGTGGGTCAACATGATCTGATAATAGATAACAAAGTGCATCATGCAAACCCGTCATTTTCCTGATTCCAGCCCAAGTCGAAAGGGAAATCACAATCAGTATTCCCAATTATCCAGCAAGTATTAAATCTTATCATTAGCTACTCTTCCGACACGTGAACTCTCGTCATATTGTTAAGCTTCTGAAACTGACTCATTTATATAATAACTTTCTTTCCCCTTGTCCAGATTTTTCATGTAATAGCCTACAACTTAACATTATGCATATGTATTTACAGTACCTAATTTACAATAACTGCTGACTGACATGCACCTCCAGTCATATCTTTCCCATTGCTGACCTCAACGTTCCAGCTACAGACCTGTAAAAACTCTTCGGCATTCTGGATCCCAATATGGAAATGATCATAAAAGGTTACAAATAGTTTCCAGAGTGGAGTGAAAGAGCTTGAGTGACTAGCAAAGGATAATGTTATGCTATGCTCCTTCCCCAAATGTGTCGTATGCGTGGTTCTGATGCTGCTCTTTGTTGCTAAAGCCATCCGCACGGTTATGTAGGTATACCCTAAAGGAAAGTCACTTGCTCATCATCATTACAGATCTTCAACTTGGCCCATCAACATCTGTTGCCTCTATATTTTTCTGTAAGAGAAACGTGCGGAAAAGGTAAAAAAAAAGTATAAAAAAGCCTTTTTCTTTTTCTCCTCTCATACGATAACTTTCGCTTCGCTATATAGATCTCTGCTTAGTTAGCCTAGGAGAAAGAATCATTCCCTTAGAGGAAGTATTAAAGCGTTACATGAAATAAATTACATTCACTTGTATCACGCAAAACAAGAACAAAAAAGGAGGGAATAGCTCTGAAAAAAAAGATAATATTTCTTTCACTTGTTGTGAAGTTACAGTTACGATACTGACGCGGTAATAAAGACAAGGGGGAAAAACTTCTGAGCAGTGGGGGGAAAAGAAACGTTTTTTTCTCCTCAACTTTTTGCATATCTAGTCACCCACCAGAGAGTACTTCCCCTAACAAGCAAACACGAGGCGACTTACAACAGCTCCTACTTTCTCTTTCTTTAGGGCTTTTTCAAAGCTAGTGAACATATAGGGGACAAAGAGGTAGAGGAAGTTGGTTGGCTAAGCTAAAGTTGTGTAGTTCTTCAACTCGTCACCACTTGACATCTGACAATTTGTCATTGTCACTTTCCCTCTGCATAGTGAAAGGATTCAGCCGCTTTGCGATTCTATATCAATTTGCCAGTCGGGATTGTAAACAGTGTGAAACGCTTGAGTAAAAAGGGTGCGAGATAAAAACATTACAGGTGGGAGTAAGCGTAACAGTGCGACATTGCAAAAAATATATATATTTAGTTGATGGAGAAAGTGTGTATCCAATATCCACTCCTGCATTTATAGAACAAAGTTTGACGAGACAATCTCGGCGATTCAGTAATAATAGCAAAACAATATCTCAGAATAATTCTCCTGTTGCACATTTACAAATATTCATACCGTTTTTTACCTGCTATTCATCATTATCTCATAAATTCTAACGGTGAGAATTGGAAACAATCACATCATCATTGAGATTTATCACTAAAAGCAGCTGTGGCTGAGAAAAATTGCTATAATTATGTGTAATTTTTGTTTCATTCCAGATTCTGTACTTTTGAAGAAACGCCCTTGTTACTTCTAATTTGGAAAGGTAAACGTATCCATTTACAATATGTAGTTTATTTTCAGTCTCTTTGCATTTTTCATCCATTTCCTCAGATCTTGTTGCATATTCCCCCATGGAGCTCATCCTTGTTGACTCCATCCATCCGACAGAAACCACATCCCATACCGCTATCATTTTCTAGCTTTCTCCATCTCTTGAATACCAAATTGCGTAATAAGGAAGTGAGAAGGAGAGTGTAGCAGTGTGCACTCCTTGTAAAATAATAATTGAAGGACAACATTAGAGAGCTGATTGACCTTTAGGATTATAGTAAAGCTAAGGTCAAACATAAAGGGAAAGTTTGAGAAATCCGCATGTCTTCCGTCATCTGTCAGAATATGCTCAGCCTCCCGTGAAGCAATTTGCGGTCAGGCTAAAAGCTAATTGTGAGGGGAAGATCGTAAACTTGATGGCTTCCATTAAGTGCCTAAATATACTTAAGCACTTGACTCTTTTCCCTTGTAAAAATTATTACGCTGATGCATGGTCTACCAATGTGGTTCTGCATTGGAACGGTCGTCGCACTGGCAGCCGTAGAAAATAATCAGTTTGAGGGAATTATAAAGTATTAGGAGTTCATTACATTTTCAGCAAAGGCGGAAAAAAATATGTGGAGTAACTGCCCTCTCCCCTCTTTTTGATAAAGAGTGATGGGAAGGGCATTCAAAATGAAGAAGAATGGGAAGAGACGCTGAGACGAAATGAGAAATATTGCGAAAAAGGATGAAAGCGCTTTCGCCCTTTCATTTTACTCCCGTCCTTCGCTCGTCTCATTTAATAATGAATTTTGTACTGCACGAAATGAAAATTTTATCCAGCTTGTAAAGCTCATTGTATTCTCATCATGGTCATAATGATTTTAGCCTTTAAAGGCTTCCATAATTATGTAATAGAAGTTGGATACTTTACATTTGTCTATAGGCTAGGCACTAGGTAGCCTTCAGGCTGAATCAGGATAGGTACAAACGCATGTTTTAAAGATATAAAACCGCCTACCTTTGCAAATTGTCAAAATAGAACGAGATATTTTTAGACCCATCCATTTGTTTATCCATTCGATGCTTTTTACAAAAATAAAACATTTTCATTAATTAGAAATCAGAATGATACGTTTTTGAGCATAAAAAACTGGAAATAAACTGCCTTGTAGCTCGTCTCTTTTCATTCATTTGTCTATTGATACTGTATTTTGATGTTTTTATTTCAAAATTACAAATAGCTATATATAGATCAGAACGATGAAAGGGAGAAAGCACATTTACCTCTTAATTATTCCATTATCATTGAATCATCTGGTCCAATCATTTTCCGAATGATTGTAAAGCTACCAATTCACTACTAGCCACAGTAAAATCATGACATAGTTGAGTAAACCTCAGTCGAGAGTTAACGCTGATGGATGACATATGTATCACATTCCCGTAAACAGGACAGTTAACCGTAAAAAAATATTAGTAGATCACGTTTGAAATGACATGTACTTAACCCACAATAAACTTTACGCTTGCATTTATACGTGCTGAAGTTTCACCACAAAACTCAACCCTTCCATCATCATTATTTCATGTTTGTATATTTTTCGGCAAAATGCCTCAAGGCTAAACCCAGACTAGAATTCCATAGGTAAAACAAGAGACATATTTTCCAGGGGCACCATGACCATGCTCTGGAACTGGATTTTACTCCTTTCGTCTTACATTTTACTCAGACAAGTTCATCCATTGTCATCCGTCTTTAGCGTCTTCTAACTTTTATGCTGTCGTATTATTAATCATTCAGGAGAAGGAGGAGCAGACGGCTTCCAAAGCAAAATGTGCTGAAAGCAGTTTGAAAAGATGGAGATGACTCCGTTTGCTTGCATTGACAATGTGTACTTTCACCCTACAACCCAAACCATTGCAATATTTATAAGCAAATAAAATCCTCTTTTTAAATCTTTGCACTGGAGTGTATGGAGGCTACTTGTGCAAACAAAATCCAGTTGTTTTAGTTTCTGGAGAGAATACAATACGTTAAAGGAGGGAGCCAACTTGCTTACCGTATCTGGGTGCCACTTGCACTCACTTCATTCCTGAACTTTTTTTTTGGCCACAAGAGGAAGATAAAAAGGGATACGGTTTTTTGCCTTGTTTCAGATATACAAATAAAAGCAGTTAGTTTAATTAACGTTTTGCTTTATCCAAAACTATGTCAATTCATGAGAATGGTATTTATGTTTAGAATTATACGTATCATTCATTTCCATTCAATTTGTTTGAGAAGTTCTGCCTGATTGCGGGAGAGGGGATGTGGTTTGATCATGTATTTGTACTTTGGTGTTCAATGAAATCCCCCAATAATATACTAACTTTTACTGTTATATGAGATCTTTCAAGGATAAACATGAAATTATGACAATGTACCAAGTTTAATTAGAACAGTTAACTTTGTTGGAGCATATAGCTTATTCTATTGTGAATATCGTCAAAATACATGTGCCACTCAGATCACTACGAGTGCCTAGCCACCTCTTTGAGCTTGGGATCCAGTCGATCGCAATCCCATCAGATTGATTGCTTGTTTGCCGTAAAGACAGGTGTATAAGTTTCCCTGTACCGCATAACCATATCGTAGCTCTCTGGGATAGAATGCCAGGTAGTTTTTCTGAAAATCCGGGGATTTGCTTGATCCCATACGCAAAGATTTGTTTAGACACGAAGTGTTAAGTATTAATCAGTAGGAGTGTTTGTGGGAAATACTCTGTCTCATTTACATTTATGACAAGGCTAAAGCAGAATTTATGGTTGGAAGGTCGGCACATCCACCGTAGCTATTTTACATCTTGTTTGGTTAGCCCAGTTTCTCTTGCTTTCTCCCTTATCTGTTCAATCCATCCGTCTCGTGGTCGGGAAACATGAGACTTGTTTTGTTCCATGTTCATATTTACATACCATGTCTGGTGGAAGGAAGGCTCATATTTGGTGGTTATCAGAAATTCTAATTGTGAAGGGTACAGAATGTAGTTGGAAGGGTGTTGTAAACAGAACAATGTTTTGTGGAAAATTCACCAAACTAAAAAAGGGACTGATTGGAAAGGAGCCATTACATCTACTCTGCAATTTGACAAAAAGAGATTTGTTCAGTATGACAAGGAAAACGACAATGTGAAAGTGTAAACCTATCGTACACTTTTGTCATTGAACTATTGTTGATTTTCTGCTGCAACAGGAAGCAACATGTTGTTTGCGTCAAATGTGAGAACTCACTCCGCCAACGGCAAAGTGCTGTCCGGAAGGTCAAATTTTGCCAGTAATTCTAGTACACACCGCGTCAGGCTACTATCGAAATTTTCAAGAAACTATAACTTTGTCTATTGCAGAAAAGGGAAAAATTGACAAAGAAGGCAAATCAAAGCTCATATCTCTTCAATCAAAAGATTCAAACTTCAAACGAGACGTAGGAGTACATAAATCTCATGAAAATTCACGTATATTTAATAAGTTCAGCTAGTGTATATGATAATGATACATTCAAAGATTTCTTAGCCTCTGGGAAGTCCCTTGTTAGAATGCAAAAAAAAAGAACTTCCCTTCGACTCTGTCTGTTTGCATTTTTTGAAAGTAGACTTTCTCCCCGTTGCTCTTTGATTCAATCTGATTTCTGACATTCTGAGTAGTTCAGAATGGATGGATTTTTGGAATCATATCTAACTCTTTTACAAATCATAGCTCCATTATCTCTATCATTCAATAAACTTTCTCTTTTGAGATATCGCTCACTTCATTCTTCCTTTTTTAAGTGAGCGTCTTAGCGCATATCCACATGTATCTGTACTGAAGAAGAAGCAAAGTTCATAAGATTTATCAGTCGGTCTTCCTTTCATATTTTCTTTATAAGAAGCTTCCAAAACAACACATCATGTACAGTTTCCATTGGCTTAGGTCGAACTATTTCATAATCCAAAAGTAAAACAAGTGTATTTCATCTTTTATATTGTACTAGCAGGAATGCTGTAAATGTTTTAATCCCGACGTGGAAATAAGCTCTGCACAAATGGTCTATCTGAATTTCTCTCCAAATCATTATCAATTTCATTTAAGCCTTGCACCATCCAACGCTAGAAATCTAAAGATACAGATTTTTCACGAAACTCCTCAAATCCATTTATTTTCTATTAAGCTAAGCCAATGAAAATAAAATAGTTTAGCTGTAAAGGAAGAGTTTTCATTTGGATGGGAACACCGATGATATCCTGATGAAGAAAGTTTCTGTTTAAAAAATTCACGAACACTGAGCCCACATCCATTTATAAGTAAATGCACATTGCTTGTTTCATTTATTGGACTAAAAATGTTGTGTAGGTTTCCATAATATTATATGCTGATGGAGAAAGCTATGCATTCATATATGCAGGCGTGTTGACAAGTTGGAGATAGATGCTAGAATATGAAATTTTGATTTGATAAACAGAAAATGAGCGATCATCTCCATTCTCCTTCCATATTTATGATGAGGAAGAGTTTGCTGGCAGAGCTATGCAGCTTTTCATTCCACGTAAAGCTACGTTTATGAAATAGTTTTAGATTGGGTACAGCTACTAATCTGTAACCGTAGCTGTAACGTCGCAGCCCTGGCATGTGGAAAGCTGGAGGGAAAGCACATACCTTTTAGGTTGTGTAGATTAAATGAAAGCTAAATATGGAAGGAATAGCTCTCGTTCATATTTGTATTCATATTTAGATCTTTATAAAAAAAACTTTATGGTTCATTATTTTCTCCTTTCATAAGAGCATTTTATTACGATACAATACTCATGTTTTGCAAACGAGAGGGGTTGAGTAAAGAAGCGCTTCACACAAGTATAAAGAGACAGCTTATGACATTGCACAACAATATTTTTGCTTCTTTCAAGGCGTTTCGTCTGGAACGTTCAAATTTGCTGGTTGCATTCCTCAGCATAAAATCCTGATCCACAGATTGATAGTCACAAATAGGCACACGCACAAGTGCTGATCTGGTGGCTATGAGTAAAAAGCTTGACTATCCATCCATCCTTCACGATTTTACAACCCTCATTACTCACTCACTCACAAGATGATAGTTAAAAAATACGAGGGAAAGTGAAAGTGATGATGTATGGTCTTTCCTTTCTGATTTTTTTCCCTTAAAGGAATGAATGAGGTTATAGCTGTCAGCCCATCTATTAATAAATACCCCCTTTTAGTTTTATATTCAGTTTGAGAGGATGAATGCCTTGTCTTATTACGAGGCGCTTTTCCAGTTTGACTTGAATTGAAAGGATCTGATGATAGGGAAAGATGTTGAAAAAACAAGGATGAAAAAATGTCCTGACATGATTTTCTGACGTTTTATGCTTGGATTTCAATCAAGACAAAAAGCTCCATTCATATTCGTATTTGAGAAGTGGGGAAATTTATGATAGGAGTGAAGGTGAAGTAAAAGGAAAGCAGATAAGATGCTTACCCACCTCTTCCATTTACGCCCTTAAGAGCAATGTTGGTGAAAGTGATGATGATGATGGAAATGGATAATGTAGTTGTTGTTGACATGTATCATTTTTCTTTCTTCGGAGGGGCTGGGTCGGATATGGGGGTAGACACTAGACCTTCTTTATATTCATTATGCATAACTGATTCTCGCTCATCTTTAATGCTGGCTATGAGTCTGCAATTATAGTGTTGCTTTTGGGATAGGGATATTAAGTAGGTCAAATCATTTGGCGTGGACTATGATAAGCAATTTGCATTCGCTGATATGCGTTCGTTAGCGAAAAAAAAAGATAATCTTTTATAGGCCTCTTGTAGTCTTGTGCCAATGTGTAATAGGTATATAGATAACATGAAATTAATCATGAGGTAGCCATAAACCTTTTATGTTGTCGTTTATTTATTCTGCGTTTCATAAAAATAACCTACAATTAAATGTAGGTAAACAAATGTGGAGGGAATGTCATTGGTTGAAATGAAAGGTTAAGGAAACGTTACCATATAAAGCCCTACCAGTGTAACATATCATTACAGTATAGTATTTAGTTGGAAGGTAAAATGTGATGAAATAATCAAATAGAATTACTAATATTCTGAACTAGTGCATCCATCTAAGTGTAGCACCAAATGATGTTCGACATACTAGCAGAGAGCTCAATCACATCTTGTTTATTGAATTGTTATATTTTGCTAAAAAAATAGTTTGTGGGCATTATAGATAAACAAAGAGAAAGCTGCATACAAATAGTTCATCATTGGGTTGGTGTACCAGCCTCCTCCGCCCAACCGGGAACATATCTTGAAAGGGAAAGCATTTCATTCATTTGAAACTATTCAGAGATCCTACAAGCTCATTAATGTAACACCCACCAGCTATTTGATACTCAAACTCGCATCCTGCCATATATCTACTTACGTAACTTTGTTATAATCACATAAAAGCTGGTCCATTCACTTTTCCTAAACAAACTTTACAAAAGTTGGGATTGACAGCAGAAGATAATTAATTAATGATATCGTTGTATCTTGTTCCCCTTTAGATGCCTGCCCTTTCAGAGTTCCGAAAGAGGAAGCTGTACTTCATCTTCGATCGATTTTTCGGTAAGTTGGGATGAATCTATTTTACATCATTAGCGGTGACTTTGTGTAGGTATATGTAAGTATGTGTAGCCTCATTAGATGGGTGTGTAATTATTGGTATGTTTATTAAAAACGGTTTGCTTCCAAAAATTTCAGAGATCGAACTATTTCATTAGAAGTTTGTTTCGATCGAAGGCTGGAGTCGAGCTTAAAGTGGAATATGATTTATCAAAGCAAAATTCCTTTAGTGGTTCATACTACCCAGCACTGGAATGTCAATAGTCCAATAATGCACTGTCGAATTATTTAACAGTGGTAATAATGCCAATCGCAAAATAAATTGGTATCATTATGCAACTCATACTAAAGTTTTCAAGTTTAGAAACTCAACATTTTAACTTACGTCCTTATTTCTGGAGAAGCCCTTTCTACAATTATAATCCCCTCACTCTACGCGTATCTAGTTTCTCAGGCTGCCTCTAGCTGAAAGTTGATGCTCTATAGAAAATTTTGTTGAATCGGTAGTGGATCATGTATTTTGCTTTCTGGTAATAATTAGTGTGATGTGTAAATAAAACAACCGGGTAAGTGATATGCGGCTCTATTTTGTGAACAGTTTTTGTAAAAATTAACATTGGATAGCTATTAGGTATGTGCACTAAATAAATAATCCTGGTTAATTAGAAATAGGCTTAATTACAACTGCCGATGATGCCTATTTTGTGGAAACTATTATTAAAATCATGGAGTAATTCAACTTTCATGTACCGGGATATGTTCCCACCGACAACGATTGAATTTTTTTAGCATAAGCTATTTCATTGCAAACAATGGATGAAAACATTCGGGTTTTTCTGATTTATTTTAAATTGAGCATTTCGATTTGTACAGTAAAAGGTTTTTTGTCCAGTAACAAAATATGTTTTTCAAATCCCATGAGCTGATCTCTAAAAAAACCTTCCAGAACTAAATGAGAACACTTTTTTCCACTTTCAGATGTCAACCATAGCGGAACAATTGAAAAGAAGGACTTTGAAATCGCCGTAGAGGTAAGCCTTTTGATATTCATATTGATTTCCTTGTAAACACAATTCTGCTTTTACCTACCAGCCATCACACACAACAATTCACAATCCCATGACCATGAAATCGCGACCAATCCCATAGTACGATAGCAGCCCCCCCATATTCATCCATTCAAATTGCAGATGAAACTGCATCCATCCATCCTTTTCATTTCCGGAGAGGGGGAAATGTGAAATTCATTCTGTGGAAGAAAAATATAAAATGAGCACAATGGAAATATCTCTCTCTTTCATCCCATAATAATAAACAATTTGCTCCGCATCAACTTCCAAATGAATCCTTTGCTTCTTTTAACCTCTCTTTATGAGGCGTTTATGTGTTTTCCACAAACTAGCCGGTTGTTGCCAACCCATATGAGATTAGATTTGCAATATGCGTCTCTGTCTGGGTGAGTATGGCGAGGACTCATATTCATGTCATCATTATCTGGACTATTTTTCTTCATACAATTGAAGCCATAGCATATGATTACTTACTGTTGAGGATCCCTTACTATAGATGATCTCCTTCTTTCACAATGGTCGAATCAATGCCAAGAGGGAAGAATTTACGAAAAAACATTTCCAAACAAGGTAGAAACCTACCTATAATGTATCATATGAGCAGCTTCATAGAGAAAGTAGCATACCGAAGTAGGTGTTCATATCCAACTGAGCTACAATTTCCGGCGGACAAAACCTTTGGATCCCGCGTATTCACACTTTTTTCCTCTCTCTCTCTGGATAAGAGTAATCCATTTCCTGGAAATGGTTTATGTATGATATTTTTTTCTTCTCCCTCGCTCATTCTTGGTGGTATTTTTTATGCATCCATTGGTTTCAATCACTTTCTTCCAAGCTATTTCACACCACCACCCCAACAATCCACATGATACGATAGGATAGCACTTCTGCTCTTGGCAGTTTCTGGGATTTCATTTTATACATGTAATTTTAGCAAGGGAAGATAATGAGGCTATATTTAGGATAAAGGGAAGTGGGGATCGTATAGCAGGAGGGGAACTTGGAGGGAAGGATCTCTTTATTGGAGGCTTGTTAGATATCATACCTTCATCCTCATATCAGGGAAATCCCAAACCAAAAAAAACAGCCGGGGTTCGGCTCTGGTGGTGTGAGAGCTTTTAGTAATACTCGTGGCCATTTTCTATCATTTGTGAATGCTCCATTTGTAAATAAATATTTTTGGGATGTAAAAAACAACCATGCATAGGTACCTGTTAGACTTGTAAGATGGAAGAGAAAGGAGACCGGATGACACCTGAACATTATTCAGTCTACTTATTTCCGCTCTATCATGCTTAGGGAGGAGGGGAACCAAATAGTCAAAAATATATATAATGCCGGGAAGGGAAAAAGTGAAATATGAGCAAGGTAACTTTTCCCCCTTTGTCTTCTCTTTTCCCACAGAAGTTACTTGTTCCTCCCAAAGTTCTAGAGCTTTTAACCAGCAATGATAAATCTAACGAGGAAATACGACTTTGAGTAGGTGGGCTAACCACGGGGGAAAGATATAATAAGATTTTTTGCATTTTCAGCTCAGATATCCAATTTTCTCTTTTGTTCCAATGTATTTTACTCGATTATCATTAGTTCTGCTGGTTTTTTCACAATTTATATAATGGGATCATTTTTTTCAAAAGATAACTAACGATAAGGATAGAGGATTTGGTGTATAAAAGTTAATCTATGCATATGTGATTTGAATGAGGAGGGAGGTATTTGAAGGAGCCATTCATATGCGTCTTCCAATAACTTATCTGGAAATCCTCTGGTTTAGCAAGAGCCTACTTAAAAGACTTATGGGCTGGTAGGTATCCTTACAATTAGTTTGAGTGTTGCTTTCACTTCAAGAGAAATCTATAGTCACAGGTGGGTTTGAAGTTGGATGTAATTACATGAATTATAGTATCTATGTAACTTTGTGACAAATGCTCAAATGCTTGTAATGGTGCTTCCATATTAATTCCAAGTCCTATAAAACGGGGTCGTCTTTATAACGCTTTCTGACAATTAAACGGGAATGGAAAAAGGCTGGAAATTGTATTTTAACTGTGTAGTATTATCTACAGCAGAGAATCGTTGCATCAGTTTTTTTGAGGGGAAAAGTAAGAGAAGTTACTCCCTTGTATCTACATAATGCGCACACGGAGTTGTCGGCAGATGTTGAAGTGTGCTTCAGATGAGCATGGAGTATGTACAAACAAAAAAAATTGTTTGAATTTCTCAATCTGTTTACTTCATAAGTATTACAGTTTGTTCAAAACTATTTCACAACCATGTGAAAAGAAAATTGCAAAAGGTTCATCTGCAGGGATGTGGGGAACAGGGTTTTTGCTGCTATTGAAG
The DNA here is from genome assembly GCA_034696885.1 of Lepidocyrtus paradoxus. Taxonomy (NCBI): domain Eukaryota; kingdom Metazoa; phylum Arthropoda; class Collembola; order Entomobryomorpha; family Entomobryidae; genus Lepidocyrtus; species Lepidocyrtus paradoxus. The sequence goes on along the minus strand of JAQGAH010000283.1, from coordinate 28,742 downwards.
TTTTACAAACTGAAGTTGGTATCTTTGCAAGAAGCAGCGAGCACGTAAATCGTTAAAAATATATTTTTATCAAGTAGCCAGTTCATTAATACTAGAATGAGAGAGGATATCTGACCTGCATTGAGTAATGCTAGTGTTGGATTAAATTGGTAATATATTGACATTTAATTGTTGTTCTTCTTTGAGTTCAATTTTTGTAAATTGTAAGTTAGACGTCGCTAAAGTAGATATTGTTTAGTTCTGGATTTATGATAGTCGTAGGTTTTGATAGCTGATAGGATCGAAGAATTTATACAACAAAGACTCGTCTGTCGATTCGAAAAGTTTAATAATAAGCTATACTGCAGATTGATAATCAACTCAAGTCCACAGATATCCTTCAAAACTGACTTTCACCTAAAGTCATGTTCGGCTCAGAATTGTTGGGATTACAGATAAATAAGTTCATCGAAAGAAATACTTCTCCTTGTATTTACCTTAAATATTGTCGTCATTTACTTTATCCTCCGTTTCAAGTTTATGTATATAGCTTCTACTAAAAATGAGCAACTCTTTAACTTTCCCTTTAGATGAATGTCCAAATCGCTGTTCCATTATTTACCTACTTTTTAAAACTTCCCTTTTGAACTAACTTATATACAGGTGGTTTTATACTCTCAGCCAGATAGGGGAAGACTTACAATTGCTGCTTAAAAGGCAGGGAATCTTTTATTCCCTCTTTCTTCTACCTTCTCCCATATCGCCTTATCCGTAGAGCTTTCTCCAGACTGGGAAACTAGTTTTGAGACTGTTTGTTAAAGTAAATAATGTAGCTCTAATAGCGAAGCTCATTACGTGACCTTTATTGCGAAATAAAAGACTTTTCCCCCTTCCCTATTCACCACTTCCTTTTACCTGTTCACAAACTCATCCCCAAAAAGGGAGTAACTTTCCTTTTTCTAAATATTTGTTGAAATTATGTGACTCGAGCCCGCTCTCTGTTTATTGAGACGTGAACAAAAAAAAATAGGAGAAACTCTGCAAAATTCATCGTAACGTATCAAGGAGAATTGCCCAGCAGTGTAATAGTGATCTCATAGCTCTTAGAACAGGATAGATTTCACCTTTTCCACTTTCTCCACAATTTTATATGGAGGGGAGCCTGGCTGGCAGGGGAGTAAGTGAAAACGATGATATGATGGGAACGGAGAGGAGGACAACGACAATGATGATAGGATGATATTGCGGTTGGTTGGTTGGTGAGTGACCTCCTTAAATTAAGTCTCAACTTAGGTACACATAATATATTATAGAGGATGGAGGTACCTTAGGAAAAATGCTTTCACAAGTAGTCCCTCACTCCATGATACGTTCCCTCGTTACACCTTTTCTTCCCTTTTCCCGGTAAATAAAATACGACACACTGAGGGCATATAGCATCAAGTGAAAGCAAACCCTTTCACTTGGTTGACGACCGGAGACGGGCACACAGTTTGTGGAGGATCTGGCATGCAATTATGTATCTAGATTTAAGTAACTGTATTGCACACGTGACGCGACATAATGGAAAGGCTCCCTCCCAGAGTGAAACGCTCTATACGACCTCATGTACATATATTTATTTATGGGGGACTGAAATATGTCGAGATTCCCAAGAGAGAGAGAGAAAGCAGAGAGGAGCAGGGACGCTAGACTTTTACTAATGCAGTAGTAAAATTCAGCTTTTTATTACTCAGGCGAAACAAATGTATAATGTAAATAGGGAGAAGAGGAAGATGGGGAGGGTGAGAGAGGGAGAAGAGGGGAGAAATTAGGAGAGAGACAAAGAGAAAGGTCTTCCGAATTTCGAAGAGGTTTAGACATCAGTTGTGATATCGTTTCTCTATTCTTTGCTCTTTCCAGCTTTACATTCAAAGCTACATGTAGCTCAAGCAGAGCTCTGGGTTTGCCGGATTGGGTTCCGGAATGAAAGCCTATTATTGCTTTGAACAGGTTTCTTAATACGGGGGAGTTAATTTTCCTAATTGTGAATGACGGAACAATAGTGCAGATGTGCCTTTTCCTAGGGCTAATATTTTAATCTGGAATTTGTCACTGTTGGGTCAGTGTTGTTGGGTGTATTATTCAATTCTTTTCTGGGCAAGGATCATGCGAAGAAGTAATTTGGTTTGGGAAAGGCTTGAGAATATTTTTTTTCCTTTTGTTTTGGAAATCTGTTCATACAATCATTTCGTAATATACGTAAAGCATAGCATGTTTCTCCTTGATTTAAGTTTGTACGTTATGTTTTAGGCACATGTCGTTGTTTCCGAAAGAATGAAATCGGATGTGGCATTGTCTAAAGGTATAATGAATTATGCACTTACACGATCTCTTTCCTCTTGAATGAATGTACTATTTTTACCACTATGTACTATGTGCTACTGCTACAGCGGCTCCCTTCTCCAGGTTGAAGGTTACAGATTGTGAATTGTGCCGGAAATACTAGAAGCGTACTTACGAGGGATACGCATTTCATGTTGATTCCAAATTGCCTCAAATTTTACATGCTGGACTCTAGTGAACCTACCATGTTGCGAGATAGCACAAAACGTCAAAATTCAAAAAAATATTGGATTTAACATTGGCTTTTTAAAGTTGAACGTAAAAACTCAGTCCCTTCTCACCTTTTCAAAAATTGGAAAATCTCGAATTTTCAAAATTTTAAGCAAAATCGTTGCGTAATGATAAGTTTTATGACAGACACTAAAATACTTGCCACTAATTCATTTCAATAATCCAATGTTAAATCTCAGTTTTTTCGAATTTTGAGATTTATTGGCACAATTTGACGGCGTTACTGGAATAAAGTTGAGCATTGAATCCTTTAACTTGGTAGATTGGAGATATTACCTACCTCTAGCCAATTTAGAGATCAACATGAAATGAGTACTCCTCGTAAGTGCTTTTAAACTTTAGCATGTAAATCAAACAGCTCAACAAGACGATAGTTTTTGCTTAAAAATATCTCCCGAATAACATTATGCTATGCTGAGTAAACGAATTATTTTAAATACATGGATTTTTGCCTAATTGCATCAATTCTCTTGCTCTTTCATTTCCAGCAAATTTGCCAAATCCGAGGTTGGACAAAAGGAGAAAGCAAGTATGCGGAGACAAGTAAGAAATTTTTGGAAATTTGGGACGCATTACGCTCAAGTGCAGATGCCAACAAAGATGATCAGGTATATAACAGTTTTTTATTCACAGATTTAAAATGAATTCGAGAAAAACAGTGTTTAATTTAGTCTAACCTACTAATAAGATACAACACATTTATTTGCTTTGCATTAAATAGGTGAGTCGTGACGAATGGTGCCAACTTTGGTCAGACGAGGCTGCCAGTGAAGGTTGGCAGAAGGCGTATATGCAGTTCATGTTCAACTTGCAGGATACTTCAGGTAGCACTACTTTTACAAATTGCATCCCTAAACAATTCTGTATTTCCATTTTGGATTTTCATTTCCATTATACAATTGAGAAAATGATTAAACTATGGAGTAATAAAGAGCGGAAATAAATCCCCGTATTTCTTTCTTTGTTCTCTAACTAGGCGATGGCTGCATTGACATTGAGGAGTTTACATCGGTCTGCACTAGTTTTGGGGTAGGTGGAGAAGAAAGTCGTCGAGCCTTTGAGACTATCTCTCAGGTAAGTACAAAAAATTACAGCTCATTAGGACAAACTTATTACTTGACTCAATCAAATCATCACCATCTGCTTTAAAAGAAACTTTTGTAGTTATACTTTCCATTTTAGCTCCTCTTATCCAAATCATATTATACCATATCTTCTTCCTTGCAAAAAATCCGGGCATATAAGAAATGGAATCCTTTATTCCAAATGCATCAAACTTTTTAGTCTTTAGCTCGTTGACGAGGTTCATTTGCACACTCACTCATCTTCCCTCCTCTCCCTGTTGAAGCGCTCACCTTTGCCATGTATAATTTGACAAGATTTTAAAAGAGAAAGTTAAAAAGGGAAATGGGAATAATTTCACAGGGAAAAGGTTTTCTATGTTTTAGTGGAAGTACTTTGACATGTTTATAGCAATAAATTAAGTGTTTTTTAGAAAGACATTCACCATTCATATAAAAACATATATACTTTTACTCCACCCCTATTGACATAGCCCTATTGAGAAAGTTATGTGAAATAGGAGTACACATGCCCTCATCTCGAATGTACATACTTACATGCTTCTATATTATACCAACGTGTATCACTTTATAGGAGTTCTCCAGTTTTATTTAATCTTTTTTTAAGGCAGGTCTGCACTAACGAAATGGGAAATAGATGACATCCTCCGTAAAACTAGATGAGAGTTCACTCAGGCGATGAAGAGAGTTGAGATCGGATGGGATGAGAATGGACACACAAGCATAAATGAAAAAAAGTTCATTAACTTTGACCACTTTGACCTATATTGATAAAGAGATAGAGAAAAGATGTCATGCTACAAGTTATGACTTTGGCAGACTCCTTCCATGTTCACTTACCTTTCTTATGACCTCTGTGTACATACTACGGAAACTATATGTAGGGGTAACCTTTGTAAAAGGACATACCCATCCCACACGAAATATGATCCTATTGAGTAACCTTTTGTACCGTTGGAACTTTTATTGAGGTGGGAGTGAATGCAGGCAGAAATTCTGATGTAAAAAATATCTTTGGATTTGTTGTTGACTTGTGACTGGGGAAAAAACATGCCATAAAAATCCGGTTATAAAGACTGCCCACGTTTTATCATCACAGTTTTATCCTTGCATGCTCTCGTTAAGCAAATTATGTTGAAAGGCTATAAATTAACATTAAGAAGACATTTACCAGTTTGGAGGGAACTATCGCGAAAAAAATCATTCAAAATCTTGCTTGACTTTGGATAGTACTTGACCAGAAAAAACTTTTACTATAATTTAAAACCCTAAAAATCCTATAAAATGGGTTGATTTTTTTAGCAGAGTGGATCTGTTAAAGTGAATTTTTATGTGAAATGGCTTTTAGTCCATTTTTCCTTGAAGAAAACTTAAGTAAAGATAAATATCCGTTGTGAAAAGCTTGTTCCAAAAATACACTTACTTAAAAAGGGATGGAAATTGGATATTTCCCCAAAAAACATGGCGATCGTAATGACGGAGAAGCATTGGTTGCCTTTCTATCTAAAATTAGAAGTAATTATAAATGCACAAACACTTTTGTCTCGTTTCTTCACTGTTATTTCATCTCTCCTCCCAGCTATGGAGCCAAATGGAAAGTTTCTCATAAACAATCCCATTTCTACCTACTCTCCGCTTCTGATTCCAAATTCATTCATTCCGACTAACGGCCAGTTAGGTACACGCTGGTTTATGCATAATGCAGCCAAAAATAAGTACTGAGTGGAGCTCGTTCTTCAAATTCAAAACGGTTGGAAGGCTAAAGCAACATGGACATGCATATCTCCCCAGCCTCTTTTACCCTTCACATTGCATATTTGATTAGTTTCATGTAATAATGGATAATGAATAATGCACACATTTTTGTCCCCATTACTACGTTTCTTTTCCGTCTGCTCCTGTCAGCTTAATTTACTTTTAACTTCCGTAAAAGCTTAATGACTTCCCTATTATGGGATGGGCTAATATATTTTAATGCTGTTCCTCTCTCCTTTCATTCCTATCCCTGTTCTTTCTCAGGCTTTTAGATATCTGCATATCTGGAATACCTAACTAGAGGGCCAGTTTTAGAGGGCCAATATGACAATAAAAATTCATCAGTAAAAGGCTTTTTCTAAGGTGTCAACTAAACAAATGGCTTAGAAATAAAATTGAAATATAAACATAAATGGAGTATGTACTATTTTAAAACCTTCGGGCCCACTTTTTGAAAATTTGTAATTGTACTTTAACTTCAGTCCATCTACAAGTGATGATGACTCCTTAACATAGACAAGATTATACCATCAAACAGTCTCTCGCAAAATCTGCTTTAATAAATTTTAGAAAGAAAAACTTTCAAGGCGTTATTAGATCTCTACATGAGCGTGCCATTGTTTGCTAGCGAATGTAAACTAAAAATGAAATGTAATACAGTTTACGGCAGAATACACTGTTAAACTCAGACGCATCCATATTCATGAGAATATGATAATTTTGGACAAACAGTGAAAAAAATATTGAGACTCGCATGTGCTCTATGTTATCATCCGAAAATTTTACTTGCACAGCTTGCTTCCCATGTCAAATGTCAGAACTCATAATGTAACTTGGTTTTACAGGGTGGAAAGGTCGATATGGGTTACTATTCCGTCCTTTGGAAGGAGTTCTTCTACTCTGATGATCCAAAAGCTACCGGAACATGCATCTTTGGGAAGACGTCCTTCGACTAAGCCATGACGGAAGTACAGAGGGAAGATGGGATATAGGTAATATGGATCAAAAACACAGTTTTATTGGAAGAAATATAATATATGTCTGTTCAATGATAAAACTATTTACAGTTAGTTTAAATAACACATTCATTATGCGTAATTGCCATTAAGAATATTATGTATGTGTATGTATAAGACACATGTTTTAAAGAACAGTATAATTTTAAGAGAAATTCAAAATGATATATTAAAAAATATCAGAATAATGGAGGATGTGACACGCTTCTTGTAGTAATGTTGATAGTTAAACTGAATAATAATTATAAATTCTGTGTGCACCGTCGTATTTCATTCTTTGCTTTTCCTAAATACATAAGCCATCTCATGATTCATGATTCATCATCCATCACTTCTATGTGCATTTATGTATGTAGCTTGCTGAGGTTATCATGAAAAGTGCAAATTTCAAATTTTATGCATGAATATCTTCCATTGAGCATGTTTTGCTATTGATGTGACAATTGCATGTATCGAATTTGTAACATCAATCAATATTTTCTGAAATGGGGTAACTTGAAACATTTCATTATTGATTCGTAAATACTATTTATTCGTTGGAAGATTTCTTTGTAGGTTTGTATTTGCAACTCAATTTTGGGTTTGAAGCACGCTTGCTTAGTATGTGTATATATCTAGTTGCAAAAGTTAAAGCAATCTAGATCAATTGAATTGTCTTTGCCAAAATGCAAAATATGAAAATGTAGGAAATGCATTGTGCATGTCATTAATTAATTAAATATCTCTTGTACTATCGTATTCGTGTCAGTTTAGTGGTTAATGGAACTAGTGTTGTCAGATGTTCAAGAATATTCACATGTCAAATATAATACATTATACATACTACAGTAGTTTTATCAAAGCCGACAGAATATTATATGAACTCGTTAAACAATTGTGAAATTAAGTAGTGCAAGAATCTATCATGTGCACTGTCAAATAATTATTTAATATTTACCACATTTATAATACAAATCGTATTATTACTCAGAAACGATTCCGGTGAAAAAAAATTGGACATTAATAGTCTACGTTCAAAGAAAATTATGTTGTGATAGGTAAAAATAACATTCCCAACCCAACATTCATATTCTAAGAACTCTGAGTGAGTTCACAAGATTTAATTGAGTTTTTTTTCCCTGAAGATTTGTTTTCTTTTCATTTTAATTCAAGCCCGACCTTGGTTGAAGCTGAAGCTAATATTCCTCTTAATTTAAAAGTAAATTAATTTAAGACAATGAGCTGAAAAAATGTAACGGGAACAGAACAAAAAAAAATTCTTATTCTTATTAAAATTACTACACAAAAATAGTATTACATTATACAGTTGGGTATTTAGTTGTAAGTTGAGGAACTATTAAACAATATTGAAGATTGAAACTAGTGAGTAGTTTAAATCAATCATCAATTATCAATGTTGAAGAACATTAATGTTATTGTTGATGTCAGCCAATGATTAACTCTATTAAATATAAATTCAATCAATCATATACTATTATAATTGGTATGATAACTAACTTGTTAAAAGATGTTAAAAGTAAAAGAAAATGAATGTTACTCATTTTGTTCGTCAAATGAAATATTATGAATGTGATTGAACTAATGAATTAGTGTAGACTAGTATGAAAAAATCATTAACTATATTAACTAATCGTGGAGTGTATAGTGTAGCTGATGATAATTGTACATAAAAAGATTAATATATATTGGATCCAACTTGATTGTTGGTCAGTTCAATGTAGTGAAATAGATCATGATTTAGTGTGAATCCAAAAAAATATCCTAATTTTTTATTATTATTTTCACAGAAAGCTTCCGTGGTCCAATGGGTCTTTAGACCTTGTTCGATAATAAGACCTTTGCTATATAATCACTTTTTCATATAAAAGTCCCATAAAAATAGAATAAGCCTATTAGAATTTTTTTATGCTTTTGTTTTCAAGCTGAGCTTCGACGAAACATGTAGGTAAGTAGTAAGCTGTTATGAAAAGTTAATCTCTTCTTATCGGAAGGCATATGTTAGCATCCTATTTTTTTGTCAAAGCACATGTCACATCGGCCCATCATCAAATCATCAGCATCATCCGTAAAAAATCGATATTTTACCAGCGACCTACAGGATAGGGAAGGTCAACTCATGGGTCCAGTGTCTTTTCTCGTGATCATGCCATATCTTATTTTCTGCGTGTCAGCCCACAGCACTTTTAAGACATTGGGAATTGGGGAATAAGGAGTCCTGAACTTGAGATGAAGTGAACCCAATAATATTTGTTAAGTATTTATACTGAGAAAGACGATTACTTATGGTCTGGTAGGCAAGACAAAAAGCAAAGTAGAAATAAGTATGGCTGACCGCTTCCCATCCATTCCAATTATACAATGGTTCCTTCTTAAGCAGGGTAGGTAAATGTAATTAACTCATTTCCCATCCAACATCTGCATTGTCCAGCCCAAAGGTAGGGAAAGGAGCTGAGGTTTTGAGAAGTACGGCCAGAGAAATTCGTCAAATTGTTTTCATGAAAAATTATGTGTTTGTTAGGATGAAGCTGGGAAAGTACTCAAACTCTTGAAATAAACGTAAATTAATCTGTTTTCTTTTCAAAAAGTCTTTAATAATTTTATTTTCAAACAGTTCGAATGTTTAATATTTATTTCTAAATAGATTTTTTAACTTGACTAACAACACTCTAAATTGAAAATGTCAATATGAAGAACTAACATCTAAACAATAGAATCTGTAGCTCACTGGTCCTAATAGTCCTTCCAAGGAGCATAGCTCATTCTTGGAATGGAATAAACATCCTCACAGTTCACAACCGGGTTTCTGAAAGGCAACAAAATCATAAGCCAGCAGCAATTAATAAATTACATAGGTACATGAGTACTTACTGATTTATGAGTACTTAAATTAGCAAACCCTATCAAGAAACTAGTAGCTTTCTTTATCATTCTAAAGAGCTGATATCTTCCTCTTCCCCACTTAATTCAACACATAAGGAGACTCCCAAGAGAAAAGAAGATTAGGAAACAATTGCCGGTAATAACATCATAAATACATAAGGAAACTACTTTAGTGAAGGCCCAGGAAGTTATCTCATCTTAGACACTTCCCAGGCTTCCTCATCCTCAATATTATCATTACAACGGTGCAGCTCTCATAAGATACGAGGGAAAGAGAAAGCCCAGGAAAGACAATGAGAACACGGAACGCTTTCTCTCTCCTCCGTGAACGCTACATAAACTCACCCAGCGGATATTGTGCGGAAAGGGAAAGTTGGAACGGTCTTGATATAGCTCGTGGTACAGAGCAAGGATGCCATTGTCATTTGCCTGATTTCGTCCAGTTGTGCTGTGGGAAAGTATAAAAGGGCTTTAATCAATATTCTCATCAAACAAAAAAAACCCAGCTCGAAAATAAGCTGATAGTATAATGGCCACTCCGGATGTAGGTCAGATGTCTATTCTTTCACCTGTTACTTTGTTATTTTGTATTCAGCGTGTGCTTACGGTATTATTCTATCAGTGGGAATAACTTTTGTTTTGAAAGTGATACATTTTCATGTAGTGGAATACCAGGGGAAAGCTACACAACTCATATATCCATTCACTCAACTGGAGCTGTTGCTCTGAGCGAGTTTTAAACATGTATTTAATGCCAATATGAAAGCATTCATTTTTAACAAACCTTCCGAGAAGGAGTGTGGCATCCCACCATGAGTGTAGAAGAAGCGATCTCCCCTCTTCCACGTTTGGAACTGATGACCCACAATACACCAGAACGTTGGCCCCAGGTAGGAATCCTTGATATGATTTTCCACCACCCCTCCAGAGTACAAGTCAATTTCATCCGGATGCTTGTAAAATTGGGAGAGCTTGACAACTATCTGTAATACGAGTAAAAAGAAGTGGCAGATGCTTCATGAACAACGTTGTTTGTACTTGCCTGGACTATTTGCAGAGTTATCATACATTAATTACAAACTTCTCATCATCGTTTGTATGAGCCGACATTAACATGACTATGTTCTACGGATAATTTGAGTGATTAGTCCCTCTCCTATTATTTGCTTTCACTCCTATCATATCATCGTGTCATGTTATACTCCATATCGTATCAGAACAAGAGTCTGCATGTATTTGGATTCCTCTTTTTTTAGGGAAAGTGAATGTATCGGGGGAAAGTGAAAAAGCTTTCATTTCATTATCATCATCATATATATCATCACCGCATTTGCTTCCACTTACATCTGGACTCATAACATCATACAAGTCATTCCACGAATATGCCCTTCTCAGTCCGCACAGCTCCCTGAAGTCATTATAGCTTCCGAGACCGTAATCCCGTCCCCTCTTCACATTAAATGTTGCCAAGTCCAGCCCAAAAGTTCGATTATTTTTCAACAGCAGATCACTAACCTATAAAAAAACCAACAGAACAGATTTCATCATTCAACTTGCTATAAATGATAACCTTTTTCATATTTGTTCTGAATGCCTAAGCCTAATGTATTATGTGACACTTTTTTTTATGGAACAACACAATAAAAAACAGTTTGTTTAAAAAAGCAAATGGGAAGATCAGACCCCAAAAAGAAAATGTAGAAAAAGGGTTAAGGATATGGATGGATCGCTTTCCAGGAATAAAATGGGAGATACCCACAGGCTAGAATGCAGACTCCCGTGTTTTCCCAGATATCATGTTAGCACAGGCTAATCATTTTTTGTTGCATGGGATGATAGGAAAAAACTAAAATATATCATATCTTCCCAACCTTTATCCCAGTTTATTATTTTCTCTGTGCAGAGGATGGTCATGCTCCTGAAACTTTATACCCACGTAGCTATGTACGTTTAGGTGAAAGTGGTGAAAGTGGAGTGAATATTTGTGAGGAGGGAGATGGGTAGGAAAAGATATGATATACTTACCGAAGGATCATAATACTCATCCATTTTCCTCTGGGGGACTAGTATGAAGCCTCGTAATATCTTGTCAAAATTGTAAGGATTTTTGAGGATGAGCCCACTGTTGTAATATTCCTCTAATGGAAGATCCTTCTCCGCCTTGTAGTACTCATCAGCTAGTACAATTTTCCCATAGACGGTAGAGTGGAGCCTGAAGGCAGCTCCGGCAAACTCATGAAAAGTCCAAGGCTTAACTTCTGGGTTGTAGTCATACGAATATCCTTTGGATGGAGGGAGGATCCCATAGTCAACCATAAACTTCCAGCCGAGCAGCAGCGGTAAATACTCATTGTATGTGATATGCTGGATAATGGCGATTGTGATTTGTCGAGCCTCGTAAAACAGCTTGTCATCATCCCAATGTGGATTCACCTTGTACAGCTTTTTAGCGCAGTAGTTGTGCAGCCTCATGCCCAGCGTTTGGACGACAAGGATACCGGGCTGGAGGGTGGTTCGGAGGTCTCCAGAAGTGAAGCAAAAGTCGGCCGAGGGCTTGAAGCACTCTGCGTCCGCATCAATTGGGAGGTAGTTTTGGTAGCCGACCTTTGAATACTTGAGTAGCCCATATTTGCCCGCTCTCAGCTTGTCCGTCTCGTTCTTAGTTATTCCATAGAAGATGGAGCAGTCATGGAAGTGGGTCTGCCGGTTGAGCTATAAAATGTAATTATTACATCATGGCTCATTACTCCAGATCATGGGACGTGTCAACAACATGGACTAAAGTATCAATTAATATTGATGGCTTTCAGCATAAAACATATTATACCTTGCTAGCATAGCCTAATCCACACTGGTAGGATGGTGCAATCACGGACCTCGCAAAGTTGAGACAGTCCAATGACTCCCTACGGTGATCTTTGTAAAAGCCGTCATTAGGAGGGAGGGCAATCGCATAGCATTTATCACTAACCTCATCATCACCCATTCGATAGCCTGCACAGCAGTCCAGGAACATCCCATCTTCAGACTGGTAGAATGGGGTGTGAACCACGTCGTGTGCGATCAATTGGCCGTAGCTGACGGCAAGCATGTTCACATAATTTTCCGCTACGTCCTTGTCTGCCAATGCGTTATATCGCATGGGTCTCACCTTATGGAGCGGCTTGTGATCCACTCCCAATCGGGGCTTGTATACGCCATCTCCATATCTAAAGACAAAAATTGAATTTGACTCTGTTAAAATTGAATACATCCAAACTAGTAAACTTTCTCAGGCAAAGTAAAAGAATTGGAATCCCTCTACAACAAGTTTACTTATCACTCTCCCCACTCAATACTTACTTCATCTTTCTAAAAGCTCTATTCATTTTCCATGAGATATGAAATATGCGACATATTATACGAACAGGTTTAGGTATATCATGTTGGCGTGCATTATCATTATCATTTCATTTTCATACCGTGGAATTCGGATGTAGCCCATAGCGCTGTAAGCCTTCCCAAGGTAAGGATACTTAAGATTATTGCAAGAGCCATCAATGCTCCTGTACTGGGATGGGTAGCAGTTCTGATTGAAACTCTCGCAGATTTGACGATACTTGTAGGGTAGATACTGCGCCACGGACTCGACGATGCCTTCATAGTATGACTCTGGCTTGTAGCCATATCTGGAAAAAAATGTGTATTATGCATAGCCAGCGTGAGTATTGAGAAACAGAATAATGCAAATTTAATTAACGTTCCACTCAAGGGAAAATACTCCATGCTGGGAAACAAGTTAATGAGAAAATGGGTTCAATAGGCTTGAGAAAACGGCGTATGGATAGCTTCTCATATCTAATTTTATCTGAAGGATAAGTTCTTTTTTACGTGTTTTGTAGATATCCTGTAGCTAAGGCCAAGATCGCTCCGAGATCCCCCTGCTCTTTCACTTCATCTAGGTAAATGTCTTTGACAACCCCATTACCCCAATATGAAGGATCATCCTCGTCCCTTCCCAGGTGCTGGTCGTGCGTGTAGAATTTTTCGTGAAAGTCCAGTGCATACTTTACAGCCTGTCTTATGGCGTATGGGGAAACATTCACGTATTTCCCATCATAGCCTCCGTGTCGTCTCGGGTCATAATTTATAATTGAGGGTGAGTAGCCTGAGGAGAAAAATAAATAATTTGTTCAAGTTAGTAATTTATAAGGAAGATGTACATATCTAAGTGGGGTAATGATGGGAAGTATGAGCCAACCATAGTATGAAATTTCAGGACAGCACACCCCACGATATCCATAACCATACGTGCATGACTTGTAGTAGTTGGTGGTCTCGTAATTGTAATGGACAGAGGTTCCATAGTACTGGGAGCAAAGGGCAAGGGGTTTACAGCAACCAGGGTAGCCTTCAGGACCGGCGCATTTTGAGTATGAATTGTAGCTGTAGCTCTTCCCCTGATATGAGTTGTAGGATGGGGACTGGGAGTAGTGGGACTGGTATGAGGCCCCTCTTGGAATACGATTCTGCATATAAATTTTTTCACACATAAGTTTATGGAAATGCTCTGAAACTAAATTATGGATTTTTTTTTAAATTTATAATTGTGAACCGGTTTACCAATAGCACATCATCTCTAAAGTCATACTCATCCTCTGGTGGATCAGGATATTCCTCAGGGTCCGGATTCTCATTTATTAAAATCTCGTACATTTCTTCTTCCAAAAAGTAGGATGCCAATGGGGGAGGAGGTGGAGGTCCTGGTAGTATTGAGTCACTCAATATGCTATCTCCTTGTTCTGCCACTAGTTGAGAGTTTACAGTGGAAATGGCAACAAGAAGGAAGATGAAGATGCATTTTTGCGGTCCCATGTTTTCGCCACACTATTTATAATCACAATTAAGCACAGGGATATTATTTTCTAATTGCGATTCGCAATTATATTCATGGCGAATGAAATGAAGGCGTGCGTGAAAATCAACCTTCTAGAATAGCTGATCCGGTACTGATGCATGGGCCAAAGGTGATGACTGACTGACTGAACTCATATGTGGTTACCTGAACTTCCCAGAACCTACTATTTCTTAATAGGATGATGATATTCCATCTAGACAGACAAGAAGAATAAAAAACGTATTCACCGTATTTGCATGAAAAGCTGATCATGATAAGATGACGGCTAGTCGACAGTGACGAGTGCATTTCTACCTGCCACATAAACTTAAAATAAGACATACTTTCAAGGACACGTGCATGACCTCCACGTGAAAACAAAAGGAAAACATGAGCAACAGTTCTTCTGGATATGGTTAATATGATATGATTAATTGCTTCTAAAATAAAGTTACAATGAATGCATTTAAGTTGTGGGTTGATTTACTTTGTGGGCGTTTTTATTATTGTCGTCTCATGAATTGATCCAGAGGTCAAGAATCTAGTTTTTTATAGCTGCGACAAAGACTGAATTTTTTCTTCTTGGCTGAGCAAAGTTTCCTATGGCAAACAAGGGAAACGCAGGTCTTCCACCTCTTTACTAATTCTCGCATGGAAAACTCATCATCTTTGACTTCGATGAAAGGCTGTACTATGCCCATCATGTTCGCATTGGATTTAGTACGAGGAATTTTGTCCATATTGTAGCAATTATTCAAATCCTTCCCATTCACAACGCCTTTCCTCTTAATCATATCATTGCCATTGGGATCCTTGTCCTCGTGGTGGAATCCGACTGTATTGTGGCAACCGCTGTAATCATCTTCATTTACAGGGCACTGAATATTCTGTGGGACTATCTGGGGATTTTTCTGGATATATGAATCTATTGCCTTTGCCACTTTATCTATTCTAGAAATGCATAAAATATTCCATTGATAAAAAATTATGAGACTTGCGACTAGTATTTGTAATAGGAATGAAAAAGAGAACGGGCTACATGTAAAGTGCATATTATTGGATATAATAATTTGTTTTCGCTTATCGCGATTGGACTCACGTTTCCCGTTTGCGTCCACATTCCGTTGGAATAAAATTCTTATCACTATCTCTGATGTCATATGTAAACCCGAGGATATTGCCATTTAACGGGATTGGAAATTTGCTATAAAGTAATGTCATACATTCAACGTTAATAAAAGTTAAGCTGCAAAAAGTTTGGAAAAAAACTATCTATCGCATTACTAGGATGTTTTTTTGCTTACCATAAAGATATCGGCATCAAAAACTCCCAATGTCCATTTTGACACTCGGCATGAGTGAAGGTCATTTCGGAAGTCGTCGTGAGGGATGAATGCAAGAAATAAAAATGATCTGTTGAAGCTATAAAATCCCTTGGTGAGTTATATCCAACGCTTCCACAACTGTGACACTGATACATTCCTATTTTCACAGGTTTCTCCATTTCAGATGTTGGCCCCCTTTCAGTCCCATTCTTTCCTTTCGTCTTTGTCTCATCGCTATAAAGTTCACAATTATTGTTTTGACTGTCACTTTTACTGAATTTTGAGAATGGCTTGGGTGACTGCAGCATATTCCGTGGAAGGGCTTGAAGAAAGCTGAACTGGAACTGGAATTTATTTGAAGCCGCTTCTAATTCAAATCTTGTTCCGGGCTCTTGCGGGTTTGACATGAAATTTCGAAAGATAGGCTTGAACTTCTTCAGATAGGCAGGGCCACACAGGTTGTTTGCTTCTAGGAGTTTCCTTATGATATTACATCGACGTAGTCGCCACTTTGTTTTAAAGTAGTTGATGAACCAACACATGGAATACCGTCTTATGTTAAAGGCAAAGTTGCATCCTTGTCCGTTGTTGCCCCTTCTTTCCTCTTGTTGCTGTTTTAGTAGGCTGGCCACTTCTTTTCCCAACCAATCTGAAATAATTTGACGTTTCCAGAAATCGGGTAGATCGGCTAGTTTATAGATCCTTTTACGACTAGTCATGTGCTCCACCACGGAGTGGCGAATTTTTCTATGACATTTTGTAGAACATGTTAGAGCTTGAGAGATGGCTTGAAAGAGGCAAGAGCCTTGGCCAGAATTCGGGATGATTTCAAAAACGCCAACATTGTGAAGCCAAAGTCGTCGCATTATTGTAGAATTTTATTATGAATAAGACTGATACTGAGAGAGCGATACATAAATTGATTGATCGATGTGGATAATTTTGAACAGGGCGAGGTTTGTATGTAAAGGAGGCTATAAAGGTGGGTGGTATTATACCAAAGATCAAATTCTCCAGCACGTCAACAGTTTCCACTGAAAAGTATCTATGGGGAGATTAGGGGATAATTTTATTGAATGGCAGAGACATGACTTAGAACAGTCTTTTTATGACTTGACTTGTATGGAGTAATGAAACAGAATGATTGAGTCTTGAATGGGGCATCATAAGAAACATTTACTTTAATTTGAATGTGTCATCAAGGTTTCCCTCAAGAGTGTAAATTGGGCTTGTTGATTCGAAAAAGTTACATCAGAAGAAGCGAATTAAATTACAATAAAATAGGTCAACATTTTAACCTGTTATAACCAAATTCTCGTTCAATTTCCATCCTTCTTTGCTTCTAGGGCACTTTTGGATGAACATTTGATCATTGCTCCGTATCCATTTGTTGGCAACTTTGAAAAAATGTTACGTAATTGATAAGTATTTCAAGGAATAAGCTAGAAAGCTATTGTATTTGGAGATTTCCAAAAGAAGTTTTTTTTTTTTGTTTTCACACGACGACAATAGAACGACAGAAAGCAAATGGAAAGACAATTTATTTTGGAAACCTTCAAGTATAAATATGGGTTTGTTTTTTGAAATCAACTCACTCCATTTAGTACCATACAACACGGGACAACCGCCATGAATCATATTATAGTTTATCGTCCCGTCTGAATTTAGATTATACCAAAGTACTGCTGAACCCTTCACGGGTCGGATTACTGTCCTTAAAGTAGGGAATCCAGTACCGCCACCCTTTTCAACATCTGAAAGCTATAAATAATTCGCTTCATGATGTGAAAATTACTATCCTTAGATGGATCATGTAGACAGGAAGTTTACTGTACTTACATAAATCATGAATGTCATTATTCGATCTCCACGTTCAAATTCCGATTCTGGGAGCCTTTTCACGATCTATTTGTGATAAAAAATGCGATCAAAGCTAATGTCATTTGACGAGATAAAAATTCAAAGTATTTTTTATTACCACGTCTTCAAACATTGCATCGCTATGCGGAGTATAGTGACCACCGGGGCTAAAACACAAAACAAACACAAACCATAAGTAAGTTGAATGAATTGAAATACTCAATTTTAACTAATTAGTACTATTTAAATTTGGATACTCCAAACTTACTTATAAGCCGCGATCTGTACAATTTCTGACGAAAAGTAGCCAGTAGAATCCAAACCGGTGATTCGTGATATCCTCTCATTCAAATATAGAAACTTTTCATCAGTATTATCCTCAATCCATGCATTAGCCGAGGTTCGAAATCTACTCGTTCGCCCCGCATCATCCCCTTCCGTTGATGTGGTTCGAGATTGACGCATTTCCAACTGCACTTCCTGCTGCAGTTCTATAATTTCTTTGTTGGAAATCACCTCATAGATTTGGAGGAGGTGTGGGTCCTCACTGTGAATTTCAACCTTTAGAGGACCGACTAGATAGGTTGGATGTGTGGAATGCATGTAGAAACATTTCTGTGAAGTTGGAGCGGTCTTTGCCTAGACACAATATACGAAATATGATATTTTGCAACTTCAACAATTCCAAAAGTATCTGTTATTAATACAATTATAAAATATTTAATATTTATTACAACCAACGCTTCACCCCTACATATTTTCTCAAACATGAAGGGGCTAACTGCAATATCCATTTCAAGTTTCGACATTTTCTTCTGATTCATAAAAGCATCCAACTCCTTATCGACCTGGAGGAGCCTTCTATTAAGGAAGTTAGTTGATGTCAGATGTTTCAGTGGAAGGTCAAATACAAATGGGCTGGAGTCTGGAGGAACAAGGTTGAGGTCGTTTGGATCATAGCCGTTTCCTACTAATAGTTGATCGTGCTAAAAAACAAGTAGAATATACACATTAAAGTTATTTTCAACCAATTTTATATCATTAAAAATTGGGTAACCAATAAGATAAGTAAAAATTTATCGTAAGTGAATACCTCCAATATTATTTTTTCCAACTTAATATTAAGTACATTGACATTAAGTGCAGAGCAATCCATAAAGTCTTGTGCTAATTTTTCAGCACATCTTTCAACAGCTCCGTCATACAGGTCCACGGCATGTGTGAACATTTTTAGGGATAACGCGTGATCCCCTATTTCCACTAGTTGTGTGACAGTTAGCCCACTATCGGTCTTCAAATCCTCCAGTTGACCTTCAAGGAGCTTAGAAGAGCATCTTATATAATTCTTATTAGCAGTTTAACAAAAAATGGTAGCATTTTCCATGTAAAGTTAAAAATTTGTCGAATTTTAGTTTTTTTCCTTACATTCCTTATGCTTAATCTAAAGATTTGTCTTAGTCTGAGAACATTTTGCATCGCAATTTCCACATCGGATTCTTTTGGGAACTTCATTCGTTGTTGCATTTCGGTCGTAGCTCTAATTAAATCTATTTAATTTTTCATATTAAATTATTAAAAATTCCAGTTCAAAAAGATCCCTTTAATTTTAGATATAAATGCTTACCTTGACTGCTTGTAACATTGTCATGTGCAAAGTTATTGATGAATCGAAAAAACCTTCGAATCACCCGAAATGATTTTAACGGATGCTTAACAGTTTCATCAATTAAGGTCTGAACTTGAACTTTTCCATCATTCAAAAGTCTTACAAACTCTTTTAACGAAGTTTTTGACACATTTTGTGGGATTATGTTACTGGATATAAAATCATGAATGTATCTGAAAAAGGATGAGAGGGTTTTTAAAACTGATTAAAAATTTAAGCATTTCAATTAAATATTAATACTGCTGCTTACGATCCCATATCGGCATGAGTTCCAGTTTGAAGTTCATTTTCATAGGCTGAGAAAATAGTTGGCAGGAGGGTCAGCTCTGCTTGCACAAGAAGTTTCAAATGATGGACTGAAGCTCCATAGTCCGGATCCGTGTCATTGTATGGTTGGTATGAACAGGAGGACTTGGTCAAAAAAATCAGATTTAACGAAACTAAATAAAATATGGTTAACTTCTGTTTCATTCTTCATTTGCAAGTTAAACAGGAAAATTAACTAAACTGATTGCAATTTAACTCAATCTTTTTCAACGGGATTTCCAAAATGGTGTACCAGAAATATTTGAATCAGCAAAGTATAAAAATTGAAATGAAATATGAGTTAATATGAAACTGCAAGCTCGAATGTTTTTAAGAAAATGTGCAACTAACAAAAGTTAAAGCGTGTTCACCTGCATTAAATTGATTGAATGATTTTCATATTACATAAAAAATTCATAAAATTCATAATTCACATGAATGTATGAACATTCCATATGATTGTGAATGTTGTCTCTATCTGTTTCTATCTGTTGAATGTATTTAGTAGATGTTCTTCTCGTTTCATGTGGAGCGATCATGTTTGCTTGGCTCAAAATGCAAACATTGGATTTCACCCGAAAACGTCAGAAACATTACTTGAGCAAATAAAATCAGCGTTTTTTATACTTTTAACAGATGTATAACTACATATTTGTGCCTGCCATTCGTCCGCCTCTGAACCGTGAAATAACTACATCATCCTTCCGAATATACATTAGCAAAGCAATTGAGCATACTTACCAATCTACCTCAAGTTATTATTGCATTTTAAGTTTACATATGGTTACGTAAACATTAAGTAGAAATGAGAGCAAATCCGACCATTGTACGTTTTAACATAAAAAACAGTCGTCGGTTTGAGCACAAAGTGAATTCTCAACCGGATGGAAATTATTTTTGCAAGTTTAGAGATAAGTAACTGCAGCTGTAATCACACCTGAATGAATGGATTTTTGAATGTTATGATTTAGAAATGAGTAATCAATGTAATGATTTCTGTACGCAAGTACGCAACTGATTTGGGGTGAAATCTCAGATAGATAATAATAATAAAATGATCACTTTCTACGCATAACCTACATTATAATCTCCAGCTATGTTTTTTCAAACATGCTAGCAAATTAGAAAATTTTGAAATGGGATGTCAAATTGCTAATTTTTCGATTTGCAAAACATTTGAGCCTCTCATATCATGTGCATGTAAACATACCTAAAAATTGTTGTTGTCTTTGTTGCTTGCAGCCACGATCGCTACGTCATACCGAATTGAATCGCATATCCCATCCTCAACACATCACCCACCACTTTGTCCACCGCATTCTGGCAGACAGCAAAAGCACGTTAAAAATTGTAATGGCTGAGGCGTTTCGCCTCTGGTAAAACGCTGCAGTCGCTCTTTTCCTCATCTCTTCAGTTTTCAGTAATTCTCCTTGACAGGGATCATTTACTACATGATATGATGAAGTATTGTATATCCCACACACTCTTTTGCCGACACTCTTCTTAAGTTTCAACTTTCAAGTGAGGAGGAAGAAGAAGTACAAACCATAGACCAACTATGAGTAAATGTACAGGCTTCATAATCAGTTCAACTCTAATGAGTTGCTTAAATGAAAGGATTGTAACAGTCGGTTTGGCCGTTCCTTTCGGAGTCTTGATTCAATATCATGCCAATGTTCATACATTGCAAAAACCGACAATATCAACTATGCGGGGGAAATTATGAGAATGAATATGCATTAAGTGGGATATTTATACTGGTTCTGAGAGGAATATGATGATGATGGTCATCATCGCCAACATCGTCCTCGTCACTCATGAGAAATACTGACTATGGCTAATATGACGAGGAGGAGGAAAAGACAGTTGAGCCGTTTCATTTTTTTTAAAAACGTCAGCTCTCCCATGCTTTATTTATATTTTGCGGAGGACGATGCCCCCCTAGAAGTAAACTTGCGAAAATGATCAGTGATATTTTCAACCAAGCCATGTTGGCTCATGTAGCAAGAGACCTGAACCAGTGAAGAGGAGACGCAAGTTCGATTCTTGCCGTGGCTATTCAATACCTAAGTATAAGTTGTTTAAGTCTTTAAGTGCTAGAGGAGATCGACCAGATTCTTTGTGTTATTTACCTTAATCAACTAAAAAAACGTCTATGATACATAATATATTACAATAATAGTTAAGCCAGTAGCTCAGTGGCAGAGCGCCTCTCTGGAAGATTGATAATGGTAGCTTACTACAGGAATTCATTTTTTGCGAACACTTTTGCAAACAAAAAAATGACAAAAATATCTTGTTTGCAAAGATGAAATCGGATGACAAAAATAAAAAATCATGAGCTGACATCAACAAAAAAACTGATCGTTTATCATAATTTACCATTTTATTCTACTTCTTTTTATAAACACATAATTTTGCAATATTTTTTTCTTCATTCCGTATCAATTTACACTTTACGTTTCATCATTAACGAAATACCACGTATTAAAAAGATAACAACATATCATACACTCACAAAAGCCTCTTGTTTCTATTTCCGTTTGCCTCATTCCAGAAATCACACACAGGTACATAATCTAGCTCAAGTCATATCAAACATATCTGTATTTGCATTGCATCATCATCGCAAAGTGCAACTTTACCCCTAATAGTTTGGAAGAGATCTATAAAAACGTTTATACAAAAAAGGAAGGAATTTTTATTCTACTTTACCGAAAAAGGAAGTCACGTTATCTTTTAAACTGAAAGGATTTCTTCTTAAACTGGTAGAAATAACCTAACTTAGTAATCTTATCTTATGCATGCCTTATTTTACATAATTAACAACTCCCTCCAGGAAATATCTTTAGTTCATAATGATTCACATTACCCCTCTCCAACCTGAAAAGCTATTTTTATGCAGAACATTTTTTTGTCATTTTGTCATACTCCCCAGTTCAACCACCACAACGGAGAAAAACAATGAAAAAAGTAATTAACAAATAATATAATAAAATAACAACAACAAACCACTCGCTCGTGGTATAAAAGGGTTTTGACATGGCATCATCATCATGGGCATGGTCTACAAAAATGAGATTCGTTTTGACTACCACACTCAATCAATAAAAAAAACTACTCAAACTGAGTATTGAATTACTGAATAAATTCACTAAGAAAACAATTTATATTTACATAAAAATACAATACTACTCCCTTTACACATGACACAACCCTTTCGTGATCAGAATATCATCAACAGCCAGATACACATTATCAGCTAATGAATTCCTCGGTACCTCAAAAGTAAGAAGGAACATGGAATGCAATCCCGTAAACTGGACCTTTGCCGTCAGCCAGTCTAGCGCGTTGGAAGATTTATCCGTAATCTCGACAGATTTTCTCGCCTGCTTTGTCGCAGTGACCGTAACAAAGAACTTGGATCTCTGGCCAGAGCTCCTTGCTGGACCACCGTCAGAGCCGAAGACAAAGTTTACAAAGCGGAAATACAAGCAAACATTTCCATCCCCTTCTGGGTACATTATTGAGCGCACTTCGAGATTGGACTGCTTTCCGGTTTCCACAACTGTTGCGAATCCCCTTCCAAAGCCAGGTGTTTGGTAGGTGGTATAGTTCCAGCCAGGGCCGAAGGATCGGACGGGGCATTTGGCGTAGTCGAAATCACAGAAGAGGACGATAGAGTTGGTGTCCACGATCGAGTATGCTGGACTTTCCTTAATCCGGAGGATTTGGGTGTTGGCTTGAGGTACGCCGTTGGAAGAGCTGCCCCTGCTGTGGCTATTAAAGTTATTGCTATTTCGGTTGCTATTATTGCTTCCAGTGAATTTGCTATTGCTGAATGAGGAGGATGGCTTGGAGGAGAAGGTGTTCTTCTGGGTTTGTGGAACTTGGATGGTGCCACTGGCCAGAGGAGAAATCCTGTTGTCATTGATTTGCTGCTGCTGCTGTCTGTCATTATTAAGCTTGGTGTGCTGTCTATGATTGGAAAACTGGATGCGAGGGCTGAATGTGAAGGGCTTCTTAGTAGGTGCTTGGGTAGTTGTTGGTCTTCTCGTGGTGCTTGTCGTTGTTGTTGTGAAGACTCTTCTCGTTGTGGTTTGAATGGGCTTGCTGAAGGTAAGTCCGGTATTCCTATTGTTTGTGCTGAATCTGTTGAAGGTGGATTGGAAAGAGTTTCGGTTATTGTTGCTAAATTGATTTTGCTGCTGCGGTCTTCCAGAGTTGAATCGGACACCGATATTGTTGGAGAATTCATTGTTGAACTTTCTCGTGGGCTGGAAATGATTGTCGATTTCGTTGGACTCGATCTCGTTAAAGATGATCTTGGAGGGGGATGCTGTAGTTGGTCGAGGTGTGGTAGTAGTGGTTGGCTTGGGGCGACGGGTTGTTGTCGTCGTGGTCGTTGTTCTGCGGGTTGTTGGAGCCTGGGTAATTTGAGGGAAGAAAGAGTGGTGACCTGAAGAGCCTGGAAGTTAATTGAAAAAGAATGATTCAATTAGTGAAAGAAAGACATTGCAATTTAACTATTTTGACGCTTGTTAAAAATTAGGATTTTTTTACATTGATGTACACGAGTGATAAGTATATAAGTACTATATACTTTTTACAATTTTTTTATACACATTGTCGACTTTTTACATCATATCTCTTTCATATACACATTTACACGTGCGAATTTTTGTTGCACATTTTATTTTGCTGTTATTTTTAGAGTTCTGTAATTTTCTTTCCATCTCTCCTAGTTAATGTAGGCATTATGTAGGCTAAGTATGTGGGGAGAAGAATTTTTTTACATTTACAAATTTACACAACAAACAAGCTAATTTTTGCATTAGGTTTTGTAACTCTCTGAAGCGACTAGGTTTGTCAAATAATTATTTATGATACACTTTATTGTACACTTTACGATGAATTTCTGACCAAAGTCTGGATCAACTATCTACATCAGTTTTAGTAATATGCGATTTAACGAGCATCAGTTATCAAAAAAGTATTCACATGACATCTATACAGCATACACAATAAACCAAAAATTCCCAAAGCATAGTTCCGAGTTAGCTAGCAATGGTTATATTATTTTGTGATTAAATTAAAATTAATTGCATCAAATTGTCGAGAAAAAAAGTAAAGAACGAAAATGATACTTCCTCATCCTTTTATATATTGTACCCTTTGAAAAGGCTCCGTCAAAGATTTGGCTCAATTGTTCGGCATGCGTATTTAACATTTTATCCGTTCCACCATAAACAATAAAATAAATGCGATAAAAAAATCAGAAAAAGAGGTTAAGGCAGTGATCATTGATCATGGAATAATCCGAGATTATAAAGAAAAAAGTCACGATTTACAAAATCATACTAGCAGTCTGCTCCAGTTTTGAAGGTCAGACTAAAATAAATAAAAGTACTAAATAATATTTTTATGAAGGGAAAAAATAAATAAAAGCAATAAATAAATAAGTTAAATAAAACAGAAAAAAGGAAACGTAGGCCATCTTCCGCAAGTCCTCATTCATTTATGGAGCTGATGATGATACACATATTGATTTCCAAAGCTGCTGCTACTATGATGGATCAAGTGTCCAGAAGAAGTCACAAAATTATGTGTTGGGGCATGATGAGAAACCGCAGTAACGGCTGCCGGAGCATGGTGCAGCTGAAGAATGGGGTGCTGAAGCTGATGAGAGGTCTGGGAAATATAGTGCTGCTGATGATGCTGAGTTACCGTTGGGATAACCACGTGATGCTGGAGAACAACCGGTTGATGATGAGCCACCTGGCCATTCTCATTCCCATTGTAATGATGGACAATCTGGTGATGATACTGTGCTTGGGGCTTTTGGTGATGTTGTGTTACAGGGATCACCGGATGGGAGACGTGATGCACAAGTGGGATCGCCTTCTGAACAAAGTGATGAGTTTGTGGTGGTGCGACAATGAGTGGGACATGATGCTGAATTTGGAAAGGCTGGTAAGGGATCAGTGCAGTTGTGGAAATATGATGCACTGCCGTTGAGCCTACTGCTGGTAAAAAGAGAAAAGGCCATTTCAACACGAGACGTTGAAGGTTAATTTTCGAGGCACGACCATAGCCAAACCGACCAAGATAGAGCGAGGAAGATAAGATAATGTTTGGAAAAATAAAGATACATAAATAAATATAAGACTTTGATATAAGAAGAAACTTCTATAAGCGTGCATCCACATGTTTAAGAAACATACGCAATGCAGTTTGCAACAATAAATAATTATAATTATTTGAAAAAATAAATAAACTCCAATAAATAATGGCCCATGACAAGAAGCGCTCGAGACTAAAAGTCAGGAGGATGTCTGCAGCAGACGATCACGTTTGCTAAAAGATTTGTTCGATGTCAACGAACAACGGATCATTACAAAGATCATTTTTGACTGAGTCACGCTATTCACGTTTGTACTGATTCTCTTCCCTCCTGTAATTAATGTAGGTAAATACAGGGGAAAATACAGTAATTACTGCAAAGTAGTCAAATATCCGTTGATTTATAACATCAAAAGTAAAAGTCGCCCTATTTCCCGTCTAGTTCTTTGAAAAGTGATAGGCTTTTAAAATGGACTTTTCGGATACTCTTCAATTTTTATGATCGTGATCATTCGCTAAATTGTCTACTTCTAAAAAATAACCTTACCTCTCATATTGCAGGGGCATAATGTAGGTCTCTGACACCTGTCAATCCCATTTGCAACTTCTGCTACTTCTATTCTATTATTAGGTTTCTAAATGTTTTTAGCTAACTATAAGGGTTAATTCTAAACACTTAATAAAAATGCATGTAATAATAGCTCAAAAGTGGATTGTTATTATTACTACTTCTCTGTCTATTTATAATATACTAAATCAAGTAAATTGGGCTTATCCATGCTGACCTACTAGCAACATGATTTATAGCCATTTCATCAAGCCCACCATTTAACTTAAGCGAATAAAAATAGCTCGTTTTTTACTTTGATCAGGATTGTTTTCTCGCTGATTTATTGCAAAAAAACTATTTCATTTGCCTCTCATCCCTGAGGTCTATTATTAAAGTGCAATGCATTTTTATTGAAGTGTTCTTCAATTGCATATCACGTTATGCGGGACTAACTCGTAAATAGTTTTTACCTACTGCATAATTCTATTATTAATATTACATCACATCACTAGAGACTAGTGACCTCCGTCTACTTGACGTTGTGCTAACTTGCCTAACGCAAGCTACTTCCATTTTCACTAGCCACTACATACTACGGCTAAACTAAATGTCATTAATATCTACAAAAGAAGGCATGGGAGGACCTGATGATGTGCAAAGGCCAGGATACTGCTGAGAGCAGAAGGTTCCTTCCGGGCACGCGGAGCAAGCTGGTCCTCTCTTGTACATCTCAGTTGTGATAATATTTCCAGCGGGGCCATAATTGCAAATGTACAGTTTCCTGTTCCACTTGCCATCCTTGTAGTAAGCGTAGCCACATCCCATTTTGTATGTGTCGGCCCAGAGCATTTGAGTGTAGTGGCCAAGCTCTTTGATGAATCTGGATGAAGAGCATAATTGCACAATTTTGTTAATAATTAGTTTGTTTTAATGATGTGGAGCATATATAGCCTGTCATGAAACTGAATTTTAAACATTGAATGAATGAACATCTTACTCAAAGTAGTCAACACTCCTTGGACTAAATCTCGCAACTTCATCGTACCAAGCCATGATAGCCTGATCCCAGTTGGAACCGTCACGCTGCAAATTTTCACTGAATTGGTACAGATTCTGACCGGTCAAGAATCGATCTGAAAAGAAAAGCATTTCATATTAAGCCACAATTTCAATTAGCTCAACTATCCAAACGCATTCAATGCTATCAACTCGCAATTAACGTTATTGCACTTTTTTACAGCCCATTTAACTTCCAACACTACATGGATTTTCCATTCCATTCATATTTACAATTAAAATAAGGCCGTTTGTTAAAACGTCTCATCGCCATAAATTACACAGACTGAAGCCTACCAAGCCATGGAACTTTCAAGCCATCATTCCCTTCACGAAATGGAAGAAACGATTTTCTTGTAAGGAACGTGAGAAAACAGTAATTCCTCTACAATAAATATGAAGCTACACAGTAATAACTTATTTTTTTATCTATCCTTTTCCCCCTAAAAAATCATGCTTCTCTTGAATTGGCTAATCATCCCATTTAATTTCATCAATAGCTGTTCAAGTGCATTTGGTATATGGTCAGATGTATTCGGAAAATGTCAACTTAATGGAATATAAAAAAGAGGAAGTCATTAAAGAGTGTCTCCCATCCTATTCCTATCCCACTTCTGCAAAAACCCAAATCCTGACAGGATTCCTCTGCTGGCTCTTAATGGTTCAGTGGAATCACGACCAGACAGGGATCGTAGCTGGGAATGGATTGAAAATTGATAAAAACACATTTTTTGGTGCACATAAACTGTCAAACCGGAGGACTTTATCGTAATCACAGGAGTACGTGAGAACATGCGTTATTGCTGATATAGGATATGCATGAAGAGGGAGCAATTTGCGAAAAAAAATCGTAAACTTGAAAACAAATTTTTTCTGCATGCCTTGTCTATGTCTGGGTCTCCCTTCAGTCATTAAAAGTCTTACGGTGTTGGCAGTGCTAACTCATCAGGTTAATTCGTGACTAGTCAAAAGTTTAGCGAAGCACATTCATTTCTTCAAATATAATCGGCTACGTTCTACAGAGCCATTTAACTTCTTGACAAATTAGCTTTGATTGTGGCCATCTAACATCCAGCCTTTGAGTGTTGATTACTAATTATTGCAGTGAAAACGGCAGTCATTTCCAATAATAATCTCTTAATTGCTGGAATAACTATAATGTTTGTAGTTTGCTGTATGTGGTGATGGTTTAATAGAAAAATTATTCATGATTCATGACCGGAATCCACATCTATGATTGTGTGCAGGAGCACATGCCTAACTTTGAAAAACAGCACGGGGGGCATCATGATAATGATGGTTTTGATAGAAATGTATTAATTGCGTATTTTTTTTTCTTGGAATGATACAACTCTTTGCATTGTTAATGAGAGGAAGAGGGGAATTAAGTGGAAGAAAATTGGCTAATATAGTGGACCCAATGTATGTGCTCTAATCATACTATAATGTAATCACAATTTTTATTATATTAATTAATTGTTGCAATAAAATGAGGAAATAAGTAATTGGCTTACCAACTTTCCGACAGTTCAGACAGTCATGATTGTACTTGCATTGTTCAGCAAGCCTTTGTGCAGACATGGCCAGCTCGTCATCCCATTCCTACAAGGTTCATAGTCATTACTTTTTTAAGCGGTTCATAACAACCCATT
>JAQGAH010000282.1:0-51914 GCA_034696885.1 Lepidocyrtus paradoxus | reverse complement strand
CCCCCGATTACATAAGTGTACCAAGTTTCATCCAAATCGGAGAAACTTTTTTGCCTCAGACGGACGGACGGACGGACATTCTCCCAGTGAGTAGAGGGATCCTATTACGCAGCTTTATTGAGCTGCGTAATAATGATAACAATCATAATCCTCCCCAATGGCACTCTCCCTCCGACAAACTGGTATCCCATTAGAAGCTTAAGTAACTCCTAGGACTGGTGTTCATCTCACGATGCAAACTGCATATTTAAAACAACATTTTCCGCTTCATACTCCTCTACCTGGGGAAAGTGAAAGTCCGTGGAAAGCAGGACACCGGCTTTGTCTCAAACTGGGTGTGTAATGGAATATGAACAGCGCTCTCCTTCCCATCAAGATAGCCAAGCCATTGCTTTCTTCATTCGTAATATCAGCACGATAGTGAAAGTCTTCATCGTCATCATCTCCTTCTCGGACAAAAGTTGGTGGTGCCAGTGACTACATCGTATCATTACTATGTAAAGTCCATTTCATTCCCCAGTTTCGGCACCATTATTAGCCATTCTCATTATTATTATTACGATTTTCATTATGCAAAACCGGACCGACCATGAATGAGTAAGTATTGTTATGGTATTAAAATCCTAGTACATCGTTTCCGGCTTCCTTAAACGCCGGAGAAAGTTGAAGACGACGAGGGGGAAGTGTGGAATGTTGTTCTTTGAAAAACTAATCTACCTACTTTACATCCCCAGTTTACTATTATTGCTCCTGTTTATCTATCTTGTTTCCCTTATTATTACAAATTATGGTTATGAAAATGAAAAACAAGTTGTGTCAGTATTGAAGTCTAGGAAAGGAGTGAAGTAAAGCAATATACAAATATACTTGCTTGAAAGCTAAAAAATGATAAAAAATCAAATCCATGATGATGGTGATGATGATGACTCCACATGTTTGGTTCATTTGATATTTTTCCAATTTTTTTCTCCGAATTGTGACAAAGGGAGTGTTCCGTTGCATCTAGTAACATGAGCTCGGGGTGACTGTCGAATGAAAAGAATAAGGTAGATGGTTTGTTGGATGACATTGTTCTTGCTTTCTTTCCCCTTTCCCCTATTATTCCACCTGGAAAGTTTTTTTTTCGATAGGAAATAGATTTTTTTCATTTGTTTGTGAGCTGGAGGGTTATGATTATAATGGATAATTATTATTTGGATTTCTTTTGATTAAAAAAAAATAAGTTAGATTGGGTAGGGAAAGCATGGATACATGTCTGCTTTTTTATGTTCTCTTGTGTAGTAATTGAAAATGAAGAAAACCTTTCCGACTCAATTGTCATTCGTTTGGAAAACGTGAGGAACATCAATCAGAATGCATTTGTGTGCTTTTGTGTGGCATGGCATGACTCACCTGTTACAGTGCTCTAGTTGAATATTTTTTTTCCGCTGGAATTAATCTAATGAATATTGGACTCTTTATGCGTATTTAATTAGTCGAGTCTCAATAAATGAGACTCAAATATGCAGCCACCTGAACAATAAATTGGATTGGCTTGGTTCAATCATCATCATTACCTTTATTGATTCAAAACAAGATGTTTCAAGCTAATTTCAATTGATGATATCCTCATAAAAAGTATATGAAGGGGGAGCATATATGTATGTACATATGTATTTCGGAGAAAGTGGGGAGGTAATTCATGCATTAAATTTTAACTTATCAGCTTTCCAATATAGGAAGATAAAGGTGTATAATAAAAATTGGTGGTATTATTTAAGGGAAATTATGCGTTATTGGGGTCTTAAAAAGGAGTGAAAAATAAATATACCAACAACACGAAATCCGCCAGCTTAACCAAGCATGCTTGAAAACGACTTCATGAACATCTGCTTCCCATTCTTTCATTCCCATCAAATCTTTTTCCCCCTCTAATGCATAGTTTACTTGATTGGGTAAATCTGTGGGAAGCAGAGAGCTCCACTATTCATCATCCTCCCCACTACCACTGCCGTTTTGCTTTCACTCCTTAAAATTATATATATTTTTTTGTTAATTTTCCCCTCACACACCTCAGCTCCATGCATACATATGTCAGTCTACTTCATTTGGTAGGGATAAAGCTGTGAACGAGAATGGGGAAAGGGTCTTGTGTGGAGAGGGGAGCCCAGCAAGACTACTTTTTCCCCGGCTTCACAACTCTGTGTGGAACCATTACCACTGCAGGTTCCAGCCTCATAACGGAGCATAATCACTTTAACACTTTGGCTAAAGCGTGTGTGCTAGTCATTAAGGTATGAATCTCTTGGTTCTGTCACTCCCAGACACTTTGCGATACTTCCCAAGCACCAGTCCCATAAAATGTCTCAGGATACCCTGGGTCGGCTCATATTACAGGTATGTGGTATTGATACTTTATTAAATTGATAAATGTGTAGTCTTACACATTACGGAGAAAGTTTTGAGTCAGGTGTGTTTCCCACTTTTTATTTCGGAGAAAGGGAATCCGGCTGTTTGAGGTTATTTCTGCAACCTTCTTACAGTGAGTTTTTGGTAGCAAGTAGCAGCCAATGGGAGATTTGCAATGAGAAAATGTTCCTTGAGGATGAGAATGATGATTTAATCAAAGTTTAGAAAACTAAACATTATACTTTACCTAAGCATATTATACAAAAGAACGAAAATTAAAATCATTTAAAAAGCGGACATAAAATGTAGCGAACAGAAAAGAAAAAATCCCAGGTTTATACAGTCCTGCCCAAATGCGTATTCAAACACCGGGGAAAAGCGTATAGCTGGCCATCCACAAAACTGGTAGAGACTATTGAAGCTTACCAACTCCATTTCCGTTGCATTGAGTATGCATGATTGTCGGCCCTTCTATGCAATAACACCGGAACGTGCTCAAAAAGTGAACTAGCCTGAGTCAACCTCAAGAAATTTGTTGAAAGGAGCAAGTTATTGGAGCGTTCAGTGAAATAAAAGGACCGTCATTCCTCACATATTTTACGCTTGGTGATGCACACTCGATCCTAAACGTTTCAAATCCATAAACACCTTGTTTTATATATGGAGGCTTTGGTGAGTTTTGATCGGAATTCTGCATCTTTCCAGTCTGCATTTTTTTACAAAAGCAATAATAACATTTTTTGGAGGTAGGAAAAATAAGAATATTGTGTAATATTTCAATAGCATTGGCCTTTTTTCGAAAAAAAAGACTGTTGTATTGAAACCTTTGCACTGGTCTTGTCTGGTCGCACCAAGCGAATTTTTTAGTTGGACTGTTTTGAAGCTCCTTGGCTCAATGTTGGACGGAAACATTCACTGGTCTCTTTAAACTGTAAATATATCAGAAGTAAAAATAGAGCCCGAAACACTTATTCAGGTATTTTGCAGCTTAAACTTTCCTATCTCCAACCATTTGCTTTTCTAAGTTGTAATCTGCCTATTTACTCGGGAGTGGAAGTCCCTAGCTAGGTTATATATGTAATTGAAAAGAAAGTTGGAATGAAAATTGGAGGGATGCTCCCGTGAAAGATAAATCATTCGTCTTAAGAGGCGTCCACAGTAAGTGCACATGAATAAATGACACTTATTTGAGTAACTTTCTCCTTTGAAGTTTAAAGTAATTTAAGGTGCAAATAGTTTTGACGTGGCAGAAGAGAGCAGCCCTATTTCCTCAAATAAAGTTCCCATTAGCCCTAAAATGAGTAGAATAAGAAAAGCGGATATTTAATTTTCATTTCTCAAAATAAGCTTCCATTTGTTTCCAACGGGGAAAAACTTTGGGACGCGTTACTCACGCTTAATAACTTTTAAATATAAATATTCTACGATGGCCGCGCCATGGCGCCTATAACCCCGTTATGAAGATGTTACTCAGCAGACAACCAGGAAATGAACTGAGCTTATGTGAACTGAAAAGAGACTATTATAATGACACCCTTGCAGTATACCTATTTCATAAGTAATTTTTAGATTGTGTAGCTCTAACCTGTCAGTAAAAATTTAAGGGACGGTATATTTCTTTTATTTCATTTCACACTGCTTTCATAACGTCATCATCATCAGCAGCAACGTTTTCATGAAAGTTTCGTCCTGCAAACTTTTGGATAGGTGTCCCTATTACTAAGTGTCTTTTTAATGAGCTTTATATTCTCCCAAAAGTAATTACATAAAAAATTCTTGTTATAATGATGGGAACAAGTCCAAATTACTTAAATATGAAAGTAGCCCCCCAAACAAATATATTTGATCAATTACTAATACTAATATGTGCTTACGTACATGCATATGAATGTGTTTCAGAGCAATTTACAAAAATCTTGATGCAATACGAAATGAAATGAAAGATGACAAAGTATAATAAACCCAGCTTGCTCATCAATTCAAAGAAAGTTCATATTTATTGCAATACGCGGAGACGATGAGAATTAATAGAGAATACAAATGAGTTATTATACAGCTTATATAACTATTGCGGGATATTATTACATTCGGTATTAGGTATTATTGAAAAAAGTAAAAGATTACTTTCAACTGATCAATGCGCATTCGAAACCTATCGAGTACACAAAACCAATATCGCGGTTAATAATTCGAGAAGTGAAACGAAATAAAATCACTACGCATACTTAAGTACATAATATAAGTATATTAACGAGGAATTCATTATTGTAACGATGAGACATAAGCATCAATTATGAACGCAATATGTAAATAAAGTAGTATTGCTACAAAATGTATTTTTTGAAGTTTTTTTCAAACAGAATCAAAATTATTGTTTAAGATCATCATTTTTTGTCAGCATTGGCGATAGCATTTACCACACTTCATATTTGAGATATGGCTTCAAAGATCCGGGAATCTCCAGCTTGTCAATGTCCAAAGTATGAACATGCTTACGGACAGCCATTCTCGCCAGATGAGTCAGACTGGGGACTACCAACGGTGAGGCGTAGAAGTTCACCTTGAAATCCGCCGTCCTGTGGAAGAAATGAGAAGGAAAAGTTATCATTATTTTGGAATACAAAAATTTAAACTATCAGGGCATGTTTCAACAAGGACAGTTTTTAAATTAAATCAATTTGTCCTTACCCAACAGCAACGCATCGACCGGATGGAGAATAGCAGCAGGATAGAGTCTCTTCCTCCTCCCCAGCAATTCCTTCAGGATCAACATCTCCCACCAAGTTCCAGAATCTGATGTACCTGGAAAAAAAATAATGCAAAATTGTCAATAAAACAACACAATTTTTTCTTTTGGAGAATTTCCAAATTAATTTCTGAGCCCATGCTCTCAGATCTCTTACCTATCATCAGAAATGGTAGTAACATTCAATCCATTTTTGGCATAAGCCACCCCCCTCACCCAAGCATTGTTCGCTCCAGAAGCGTAAATCAAATTCGGTGGCGGATTAACGTGGTTGAGAGCATATAAACGTTGGCCTAGATAAGGATCCCATAGAATTACTTGAGTATCCCATGAAGCAGTGGCAAGAACCGCGCCATCAGGACTGAATGAGCAGCTAACGACGCTGTGACAATGGCCCTCCAGTTTCCTCAAAATCTCGTTTCTCGTCATGTCCCAGACGAATACCTAGAACACAGTTGGAAACATTCAACACCGCGTTAAGTAACAAGTCCCTAGGGATATATCTCGGATATATTAGCCCACATTGTCAGCATAGTACAAAGAGAAAATATTGTTATGAGGGATAAGTACATACAGTCTTTTGATCGCCAGTGGAAGCCATCAAGTTGGCATTGGGAGACCAACAGCAAGAGAAAACGGGCTCTAGATGAGCAACGAATGTTTTAAACATGTTCCCATCATCGCTAAGGTCCCACCCCTGTGACAGCACAATAAGAATAAACGATGTAGAGCTTTATAAGCGGCATAAAAAATAAGTGCATTCATGATTATCTCCATTGTATAAACTCTCCACTTGTCAACGCTTGTTTATTACCTTAAGCGTCTTGTCAAGTGACGCGGAGATCAAACGTAATGACCCATCTGGAGCAAAGCTGAGGTCTCGAACTGCACACTTGTGATCCATCAACTCCAGCATCAACTTCCCTGTCTGCGTATCCCATATTCGAATCCTTCCGTTGGTATGCCCAGTTGCGAGAATAATGTCTTTTGTGAAGTCAAACCGAGTCCAATACGGCTTTGTGGAAACTTTCTCGAGATTCTTTTCAGGTGTTCCGCTTCCAAATGCCACTGAGACAACAGGATATCCGCATTCTATTGTTATTGGACCTCGCTTCCCAACCTCACGAGTGACATTGCCGTTGCTGTCTTGAACGCTAGTGGATGAAAGAGGAGAATACCTGCCAAGGAATGATACCGTTTTTAAATCCATTGTCCTCACCCATTCTCTTACAATAAAAAAAATATGATGAAAAACAGAAAATAATTCCAACAAGAATGATGAGGACTTACAAGGAGTTCTTCTCACGATCCCAGGGAACCAATATCACTTTTCTCGGAGCAGAAATCCAAGCGAAAAGACTTTCATCCGGTGAAAATGCCACGTGCCAGCAACGTCCACTTACCACTTTGTAATTAAACGGCTCTGTGAAATCATTTTCCGAAGGCTCGAGCTTTAACTCTCCTATTTTGTGAGCAGCACCTAACAAAACATAATTAAATCAATGTCTGCATTAGTCATAAATTGTAAATTATATTTTTTGCATGTTCCATATCAACCACCGTCTTTATCTAATCCCACTAAATTAATTAATATGAAATGATAATAATTTTTACAGTGCATACGCTCTTTCACAGCCATTCCAAGAACAATTTACTTATTTATGAAACGGCTGCTTTGATTAATTGGGGTATAATCAGAGAAATGCAATAAATTGAACTGTCTCAAGTAATCGTCTCAAACAGTTATAAAATCCAAAGGCAGTAGCCGACTCTCTCTCTCTCTGGGTAATAAATTGACTCTGCGCTTGATAATTTAATACAACGACAACTGACTATCGAGCCAACCGCTCCATGAATGAAACTTAAACTGCCAATCTGCGAAATAATTTAATTTTTGTGTAACATCTTTCTCAAGCTTAGAATATGATTAGGATAATAATAGCTGAGTCAAAGAAAATGGATAATACGGGGATCCCCTTGGCTACATGTGACAAACGCAACTAAATGGATGAACAAAGGCGAAATAATAATGTTCGCTGATATACCACTACATATATTTAGATCTGACAACTATGAATCCATTCCAAACGTGCAGATTCAAGATGATTCCTGAATTTTGTTTTGTGCAAGAAAATTGTCGAGCCAGCATCTTTGGACGCTCTTGACTCGACAGAAATCTGTAGTATTAATGACACATTAGGAACAATAGCATGCATTCACGTAATAATGTTATGTCTGAAGTGTTAATTGCATAAAAGTCGTAAACATTTTGTTGTGTAGCCAAGAATCATCCAAAATTGATATACTTTAATAGACATGGACAAGTGTTTTTACTTTGTTTGACTTATCGAAGATAGCTGCAGCTGGACTACATTATCTGCGCAATACAGATACATATGAAGAAATATAACTATGTTTCTGATTATGTGATAGTGAGCCTCATGGTCATGTATATAACTGCGTATGTAAACAGTCTCTAATTAAAAGATCCACGCCTTCAGTTTCCAGTGGGCTGAGACATGACGAAATCTCAATTAGCCAGTTAAAGCACCGCGTGCTGTGGGTGTTTAATACTTGGCTAAACTTTTATGCTCTTGTTTACGGTAGTTTTACTCACTTCATTGAAACTCATACTCGGCAAAAGACACGTAGACCCGTAACTTTGACTCGCTGACTTAAAGATATTAAATGGTGTTTTATAATTATGCTCCTTCTGTTCTCGCCTGACCACCTACCACAGGAATGTGCATATTGTGTAAGAAAAAGATTAAAAGGTTTATTAGGAACATATGGATCAAATGACATGATTAATGATAATCATTCAGCTTCCTTCTTTCATTTACGTACGTATATCAGCAAGCTATTTTTAGGTATACTTATCAGCATCATAGTTTACTTGGCTTGTTTAGAAGCAGAACTCGAGCTCGACACAAAAATTACAAAGCCGAAGCCTTTTCCTTCTTTATAATTTCTTGGGATGAGGCTACCTAACGTACAAGTATGTAGTTTTGTCATATCTAATTATCATGAAGTCATTTACAGTCGTAATAAAAATTATATGTCCATTTTAATTTATCATGTCTCAAACACACAAGTGTTTTTCTTCGACCTTTCGCATGTTAATTAAGGACTCAACATGATAAGGATTCATGATTATAACACCAAAGTTGACTTTCTGTCTTATTACATCTTCTGTAGAAAGCCACGTCATACAATTTACAACCTGTATCAAGAAAGTTGAAATAAATATGCGATGCCAGATGAAACGAAATGCTCATGGGTCAGGAAGTTATGTTATTATATTATATGAGCCTGTTATAGCTGATATTACAACTAAACAACTCAAGACTTTAGTTGCATGGTTGTATATATATATAACTGCGTATTTAACAAAGACGCAACTTTTGACTTGCATGTGCTTGCCTGAAACATGGCAAGGCGTAAAGTGCATGCCCGAAAATAATTTTATGTATTCTCTGTCATAAAAATGCTAAATTACTTGGAAGAAATTCGTCACTCAGTAAGATGGATGCTTCCAGTTTCTCCTGCAACTATTTTCTACTTTGCTCCAGTTTTCTTTTATTACAAACAATAAAATTATGTGATGTTTATTCGTCAATCACGCGCATATTGTGATGATCGTTGAGAAAATAGAAGAATCGTTGTAATGAAATGGGTTAAATGCATATGCTGAAGAGGATAAAATCTTGAAGTACGTAAACTATATGCATGAGGGAGGATCGCCGGAGCCCAATTACCAGTTACGAAATATTATGATTTTCTTTGCAGTAAACGTAAAGTCCAGAGTCGAGGCTAGACTTCATTTTATTTTGAGTTGCCATATGCATCACTTTGAAGTTATGTTTCTATCTTTATTTTAATTTCTCTCAGTGAAATATATGCATTGGGAGAAAATATGAATCCAAACAAATAAGTTTCAACGCAATCATAAACAATCTGTTTTGTAGCTTTAAATTTCATGAACTTGAACCTGAAGATGGCAAGACACCGTGTTTCATCGTATTATTTACAAGAAATGGCCATTGGCCATACATATATGATAAATTCAATTAATTTTTTATGAAATCTCTGCAATCTTCCATATCTTTATGCTGCTGCGGTGTAATTAACTTTGAAATGTTTTAGATATGAATAACTTTTGACTAAATTTGTCTGAGAAGGAACTTTCCTTCGACCGTACGCTAGATTTGATCAACTGTGCTTATTTACCTCCATAGTCGGAGAGCCGGACAGGGTTCCAATATCGTTTGTCTTTCGGATTTCGAATCATTAGACCAATGATTTGCCTCTGTTCACTTATTTACTTTGATTTCAAAGAGCGCTTTATAGCACACCGTGTTTGACAACTGAACTTGAATCAACAAACTCACTCAACAAAGTGTCAGAAGGAAATGGCGACAAAGCGTGGCTAGTGGAAAATGAAGACGTGGCAAAAAAAATACAATAGCCAATTATAGCACAATAAATGTAATGTAGAGATAAATACATAAGGTATATATGTACGGTAAACATACTTGAATTACATTTTTTATAATTGTATACTCATCTACGATTTCTTTAGAGCGAATTGGAACTCACGAATTTCACTAAAAATTCATCCGCGTCATTTAATGATAATTGATGCTACCATAAACTATAATGACTACAAGCATTAGAACAACGCTTTGATACCTGCATGCGATAACAGCCAGTCATTTTGCGATACCACAATAGTTATATGAGTACTAATAAGTAATACATTTGCAGGAATTAAAATTTAATATGGACCTTTTACACTATTTCCTATTTCCATTCCACTGCATGGTAAAATACGGGGTCGGGGCGGTGGATTCGGTATAGATTCTTAGCCCATCCCATCATGGCAAATGCAAAAATATCATCATTCACCTTTCTAAGACATGCGGACGTCTTAAAAATGGTTTGCATTATGCAAATACCGTAATTAGCTCGATCCGCCCCAATGTTAACCTCATTTATTTCACTTTTTCACTAATCTCTATCAATTTCTAACAGGGATTCTTGGAAAGTCTAGAAGATAAGATGCTCAAGTGAATAGGAGTTCTTCAATAGACGAAGCAAGCAGACTAATCAGTTTACAGAAGCAGAAAATGATGAGGGTGATGATGATGATCATTCTTTTGGAACAGAGAATGCAGCCGGCATATTGGTAGGCATTCTAAAGTACTTCAAATTAGGGCAAAATGTAAATGAACCCATTTTCTCGTGTCGCTCCTCTCTAAAAAATCATGAGACCAAAGAGAAAGACAGAGAGGGGACATGTCATGAGTCATTAGTGAATATGGGTAAAATGTAAAAGTGAATGACAAAAATCTCAAATGCCTTTAGCTTCATGCTATGAGAGGGAGAATCCACAAGAAGAAAAGCTTCTGCAACATATCCCTATATTATCATATGTAAGGCATTAGCTGATGTAAACTGTCATTTACTGATCATTTATTGTGTGGATAAAATTAATGTTGAAAATTATGAGTTCCAAGCCTTCAAATTTCATCATTTTCAACAAGATCCGTGAATAAGTTTGAGCTAAAGATACTTTTGAGACATTTTTATTTTACTAGAACCGGATGAAGGGAAATCTTCCACTTTTCTCACTGTAAGGCTAATCATTTTTTATGAAAACAAACGTCAATATTTGTATTTTTAGTTTCAAAAACAATTCTATTAATAATCTAATATAACGATGATTGATTTTAATGGACACACAATCCTCACTAATCCCTTTCTATCGTTTTTACATGCGCACCAGGAGCATAAAGCCCATCTATACCGTCGGTTCTACCTAAAAAATGACCTATTCAACCTCCTAAACGGAAGATATACTTAGGCTCTTGGATAGCAACATCAGAAATTAATGGTTTTTTCTACAAACCAAAATATTTATGTTTTATGGATTATAGGCACTAATTCTCTATCTCTGGCTTAAGATTTCAGGTAGTCATATTTTTCATGTTCAGTTTCTTTTGACTAGATCCAGGGAAGTTCATGATTTGTGATTTTTATCAAAATCTTGAAGACATCATTTCAAGTTTCTCATATCGCTCCATTCCAGGCTACTCCCTTGGCATAATATATATGCTATTTTAAGTTACAAAATTTACTTAGTTTGAAAATTGGCCATTTTTCTCGGCTGCACTGTAGAAATTGCAGAAATTAGCTACCTACCCAATTCTACACAGAACTAGCATTGTGCATTCAAGCCGTATCTTAACTACATTAAAGTGTTTTCCTTATCAATACTGCTATAATAATAATAAAAAATTATGATGCTCAACTCTCCACAAAAAAGGATGTAGGTCGAGTATTGCATATTATGTTAGTTCCTTTTTAAAAACGCGTTCAAGACATTAGCTCAATGCGAAATGTCTTCATAAGCTGGAGTTCATGCTGGAATGCACGTAAGTAGATTCATATAACGATAAGAATAAGTTAGGAAGCTCATTTCTCTTCCGTCACTTGATCCCCATGTGCACTTCCTCGCTAATTTAACAATCCAGCGAGTCATCCCTGCATCTTCTCCCTTACCCCCGATTATATGATAGGTAATATCAGCAATGTCTTGTCTTATATCAATTGATATAGTCTAAAAGACATTTGATTTTTTAGCACTATTGAACCGTGTTGATATTGCAAATCACAGTAGTAACTTTGAATGCAAGTTGAGCATATCAGCAAATTTCATATTCCATCTATCCCTTACCCGTCGAGCGATTCAGAATTCAACACCTCAGCAGTCATATATACACGCTTGCATTGATTATGTGTATTGATTCTACCTCCCATCCCTGCGTTATTCACGTAATGCCTAAAATGGAACAATTAGTAAGATAAGACTTCAATTGGATTGAAATACACGGGGACAGCAATTTATTGGAAGTGTGAAGAAGGAAGCCATTTTCACTTCACTTTTCCCTCGTTTAGAAGCATTCTTGGCTTGGGTTGAGAAATTGATTTTTTTGGATTTTTTTTTCTTTTTTGAGAACAATTACAAAGGTATTTAGAATTGATAATTCAAATTGAAATTTGTTGTGTTTTGCCTTGAAATTGGTTATTTTTAGCTGGTTAGAAAATTAATTAGGATAAGTGGTAGAAAAATATTTAACAAGATATAGTATCTTTTAGAAACACTGACTGTTTCCCATCGCCCCATTGCGAAGCAAAGTGACCTTCTTTACCAAAATTCAACAGGTTATGATGTTTTTAAGTTATACAATTCATGTAATGGTCCGCGTCTGTGAAATGTGTCTATAATCATTCGAATATATAAGCTGATGATTATAGTATAGATATTATTTTAAACATTAATAGCTTAGATGTTTTTTTGTTCTTTTAGTTGGAATCAATGGACATGGCTCCTACCTCTGCAAATATGGTAGACTTGGTGGAAATCGCTTTCCAAGAGGTAAAGCGAACCCCAATATCGCCAATGCCTGCACTGGCTATTCAAGAAGATGAGGATGATGACCTGGGTTATTTCGCTAATCAACAGGTTGCTGTAGATGACATTCCTGAAGCTCACCAGGAGCAGCAGGCTCCTCCCAACAGTCCTGACATCTCCAATCGATCAAACCGAGAAGAAAGTCAGCAGATCGCAAGCTCAACTGTCAACTCTGTTGCTGAGTCGCAAGTCATGGTTATTTTGCGACTATTTGGGATATACATGCTCTTCGTCGCAACATTGGTAAATCAGTTCTATTCATAGCTACCCCTAATCTATATACTTGATATTTACAAGCATCGAAACTATTTTTTAAAGAAGGACCTCAAACCGGTCATTAATTAATGCTTATAGTAGTAAATACTAATTAACAAATCTTGACAAATTACTACTCAAATTATGTTTCCCTCGACCCTGAAAACAGATTATGCCAATATTGAAGACAGCGGGCATCGTTTGGGTTATTCTTCACGACATCGACCAGGACGCTAAATGCAGTGGAATCGATTGTTTCAAGGAGGTTAATCAAACCGACAGTAAGTAGGCTGATAGATATTGTCATTTTAACTGTAATTAAGTGAAATCTTGGTGGATCATTTGACATCCGCTATTTTTGTTAAAAAAATCAAATTTCAACATTTTTTTAATATGTCAACAGAGATCGTCTATATTGCGATGGCGAGTGGATTCTTTGCATCTGAAGCTGCTCATTTCGTCATTGGCTGCTGTGTGTTCGCACGTTGGCCAGTAAGTGGATTGCTTTTAGAGGGATCTACCATGTAGCCCATAATATTTAACTTCTCGTTAACTTTAATAGTGGAAAGTTTTCCATGAAATAAATTTGATGTTTTTTCTAATTGATGATGATGATAAATTTTTTCAGATGATGCTGCCCAGGTTGTGTACCCCTCTAAAGGTGCTTGCATCTTTCACCGCACTAGAAATCCTGGTTGTAAGCATCACCTCCAAATCAATACATTTTACTATGGGCATGGTAATTGGCGGTAGTTTCATCATTTGTGTTGAGATCTTAGCATTGTCAAACATGCTATGTTATCTGGACCAGTGCCAGAGGGCTTCTGATGATGACACTACTGGCAATCGCTCTGAGGAATTTGAGTTAGAACGCCAGGGAACTGGAGTTGATATGGAGGAGGGACCAAACACCGGAGAAAGGTGCTAAATAATCCAGGATTTTTATCGAGCTTCACTCTAAATTTTGTTGTTATTAGGAGTAGAACGTAGTAGTAGAAAAGTAGGATTTAGTGTATGAGTGAATAGAGTGAGCTCATTTTATTGATTTTATCTCTTGATTTTATGACTGCTTTTAGCGATCCTCAGTTTCCTATTGGAAATTTTAAACATTGTTAACTTCTATTTAGTTTTGTAGCATCTTTCAACATTCCGATATTATTATTAACTGACTTTGCAATTCTGAGTATTACTGTGTGTTGGGGATAGTTGTAATGCATGATGATGATGATTAAATAAGATGATTATTACTAATTTGAAAAGATCTAATAAAAATTTCAATAAAATATGAAAACCTCCATTTTTGTACTTAGCAATTAAATTGGCATTTAAGCAAATAATACGTAACTTTGAATTCGTAAATTGGCACAATGTGCAAATCCCGTATGGCAATAATGACAAAAATGGTGAGGCAGTCCATATTAGAGTAGTTTGACTACATAAATATTCCCTGGATTGCAAATTAAAATAAATTGGATTGGATAAATTGCAGAAAGCATAAATTGGGATTATTTGCCCAACTGAGGTCATTTTAGCTCTGTGAAAATAATTTTGTTGCAAGATTTTTTCCGCGCACGAATAGCTGCCAAATTTGTTCAAATATTTTTACTGGCATCGTTGCATTTTATAAAATGGGTTCAAACTGCCAAAATAGATTGGATTATCCCATGTAGCATGTGACACATTCCTTTAAAAATGCTTAAAAACGTCTAGTGAAACACGTAAAAGAGTAGAATTGGTAAGAATAACTCGTGTCCCATTCATCAGAGCTTTTTTCTTTTTGAATATCTTTCTTTGCTCATATTATCTGGATACTTGCCATATGTGGAGGAAACTAGGTCGCGTAGTTGTCTCCAAACTCAATCTGAGACCTCTAGCCCGACAATAAAGACAAGCTTAGGTATCTCTTAAATTACTTCTGAGGAAAACTGCGTTTGTAAAAGTGACTTTTTGGACACGACGGAGTTTCTCGACACAATTGTTTCCTAAATTTCGTCATTCTGAACCGATATTTTTTAAATATATATATTGAACATTTTACCACGTAGTAGACCCCTGTGCTGAAATTCTAGATAAGCTTAATTAACTATTGATCCGGAATGAGATAAGATTTGCTGAGGTAAAATTAGAGGACAATCATTAGCTAAATTCAGTCATATGAGAAAGGATAAGGACTTAATTGGCTAAGCCGGTCTGAGTTGACTTGAATTTCACTTGCGAAGGTCATTCTATAAGGAGAATGTATCAACGGTAAAGTCTGCTTGGCTTTAATTGTGGGGTCGTTTATCATAAGTTTGGCAGATGTGGATGCCAATTTCCTAGCAAGAAGAGAGCTCTTTCGAATGACAAAATAAGACATGTTTCGTTCCAGTGATATGCATCGAAGCAAGTAACGGCAAAGGTTGAGAGGAAACAAGGCAAGTGGTATCCCGAAGGCTTAAATTTTTGGCATTTGAATGAACACGATGCAATCCTTCGTCTCTTTGTCTGGCATTTTCGTAATGCGTTAATAGTTGCATGACATGTGCATTTAAAGCCAATGATATTGACATGGTGCCATATAATCATAATTCAAGGACAAAATCAAGGTAACGGCATCGGTGCATGCAGCTTAAATACCTACAAGATTGTAAAAAATCCAATCCAAATCTACTGAATGCGGAATGGCTTTTGTTTCATTTTGCTATTTGACCTTCAAAGAGA
This sequence comes from Lepidocyrtus paradoxus, assembly GCA_034696885.1. Classification (NCBI taxonomy): domain Eukaryota; kingdom Metazoa; phylum Arthropoda; class Collembola; order Entomobryomorpha; family Entomobryidae; genus Lepidocyrtus; species Lepidocyrtus paradoxus. The sequence continues at coordinate 36,348 of JAQGAH010000282.1, read as the reverse complement.
AAAGCAATCACTTCTCCTTGCATACCTCCACCACCAACGTATGTGGTCTTTGGAGTCTGCTTTTCTGCAAAATTGCAAACCTGCCTTTGTCATATATCATGTCATGCAATCTCCCAGCTATAAATAATGCATATGAATGTAACGTTTATGGTTGGTTGGGTGTGGAACGCTTACTGTACTAAAATATGCAGCTTATAGGTTTAATCCTACCCTAAACTTTCTCTTCCGGTTACCTTCCATTCTAAAATTAGATATTTATTAAGCGTATCTACTTTGTAATAAAGTTATGGAAATATTTTTTTTTCACTTACTGATTTCTTCTCTGGTTTTGTTCAAAAAACTTGCCATTAATCAGTTGACAACGAAGTATTCCCACTCTAAATTCCTATTCCTAGCGGTGACTCTCTTGGAATAAAAAAATATGCGCTGTTGTGGATAAATATAAGAATCTGCACCGAATTTGTTTCCTTAAACGAGACACTCGTATTTTGAGAACTCAACTGACGCTAGCAACGTTTCTAATGTCACAGACAGTGCTGAGCCGTGAATGATAAGGTATAAACTCAACGCTGCGAGCAGTTTGCATGGGATTACATCGTCTCCGGTTGTTAACTTTGGAATAAATTTTCAATAATTTCCTACATGCTACTGTAGAATTGCACTTGATAATCTCTATTATTCCCTCTTCAAACTTTGAGCCAGCAGATTTTCACTCACGTTAACTAAATATTGGTGGATATTACAGCACACACTTTTACTTTCCTTTTTAATATTGCAATTATCTGACTTTCCTTTAAAATTATTATTCGATTCTTAATTGGTATTATGAACGTGTACTTTGATTTATGGAAACGTGAATCAGATTAAGTAAATATTTACGAGAGAGGATTTGGAGCTATAGTTGTGCTTCAACACGAGCCTAGTTAACCACTAACACTGCAATGTTGAAAGAGCAAATCAACAATTTATTTCCCCTTCTTCCATCAACTGAGACTGAGAGAAAGAGCCGTCGTTCCCCTCGCTCGGTGTTTCCTGTGCACGATTCGGATGCTCACTAACTCCGAATTGGTCCCGAATCCAAAAGTTTATACTTCAAGTAGCCTTTTCTTAATATCAAGTCTCACGCTTTTGGGGAGTAAAAGGTTTCCATACATCGGAGAGCGTAATCCTACGTACCTACCCCGATCTAGTATTACATTGGAACTATATAGGAAGGGGTTATTTTACATTCAAAAAATCAACGGATTACTTCCACCATGAACAAAGACATACTTGGGCAGAAGGAACTGGCCTGGTTAACATTTTTGTGATTTTAACTCTCGAGATGAGGTCGGTGAGCTATTTGTAAATATTTATGGTCGTGTTGTTTGCCCCGTCTGCTTGTTACAACGACACTAATGGCATGTTGCAGAAGCATGAGTATTTTCTTTCACGGGTACAATTTGTGACGAGCCACAGTCTAAAGAGAGGACTGGCGCCTTGAAGATTTATGAGGGTGAATTTTTACGGCAAATTATTACAGCGTTACTTTCATCAAATAGTTAATTAGATAAACGGGACAAGTTTAATACATATAAAAATTGCTTGTCTTAACATATGAAATTCTTTTAAATTTTTTGTTATTTTTACCAGTATTCTAGCATATAAATCCCTTAATTTAATTCTCAAAGTAACACACCAATTTAACAAAATACTTAAAATCAAACAACAATACAGAGGGATAAGTCCAGTCATAACTATGAGAACTGCATAACCGAATTACGCTAGTTCTACAAAAATATTATCAGTAATAAATTCATTGACGATAATAGTAACAATTAAGTCAGAAGAGAACGTATAAAATTGTGAACAAACTACACTAAGCGCTTTAACAATAACGAAAATCGTAAATATAATAAAAGTTAATTAACAAAGTCATAATCTAATAGATTCGTTTTAAAGGTAAAAACCGGTACTAACAGTAATCCATAAATGAGTGACAGAAACTTCATTAATCCATATTAAATTTAAAGCTTGAATCTAACCCAATCATTTCGAAAATAAAATTAAGCCAACATCATGGTACGTGTAAGTTTCATACTATCAAGGTTGTCTCCCGTCTCGATTGAGCACTGTAGGGTAGAGGGGTAAATCAGCGTAATCCATTTCAGAGCTAAGATAGTTTTGTTGGAGCAATTGATGATTTTCCCCGCCAATGAGTGCTCCACACTCATTACACTTTCCGATTTCAGTCGCCCCTCCACACTCTGTTATAACGTAGATGTGCCCATTAGCGCATTTAAACCACCGGCCCGTACGATCCCCGAAGGCTCTAACGATCTGCCATCGTTCATTGTCAGTTACATTCAGGGTGTAGCGTAAGGCACATTTGAGATCCTGAAATACAAAATATCTCATGAATTATGAATTGCTTAAGGACACAACTAAGCACATATGTATTATTTCTTAAATATATCATTGAAAAAAAAATTACCTGCAGTTTTTCAAGAAAGAAGGTTCTTGCCCATTTCGTGTACGGAGTTTTAGTCCATAGTGCGTCTTCAGCCACTTTAAACATATTTTTCACAATTTTGGTATGCAACAAGTCCTTAGTATGTTGTGGGGCAGTTTCCAAGAGTATCGAGTACAACTTAAAAGAATCATTCAATCGTGCCCGCTCCCTTCGAGCAGAGTTAATCTCATTAGGATGTAATGGCCAGTAACGAGGACAACTGGAATTGGAATCTTCGAACAGGAGCATCATGTAGGCATCCCAGTGGGCTTCAAAATCTTTATAAATAGATGGTGGGAGTTGATAGCATTTCATCATTGTCTCAGCTATATTGATGTACTCATTGCAGATCCATCGCATGAAACGGGCCTTCTGAATGTCCATCTGAATGAAAAGACAAACAAAATTTATTAAACAATGATTGATTTGTAACAAATACGCTATACAACTGGTTTCATATAGGGTAATATATAGCGAGATACAAACCGATTGGAACTCTGCACATTTGTTGACAATTTGGGGTGGTGCTCTTTTTCGTGCTTCCCCCAACTCCTCTACAATTGCTAGTCCATAGTCACAATTTCCAAAAGGCCGGCGATTTGCGTTCATGAAGGTCTTCACCCTTGTGTCGACGTCAATCAAAATCTCGTCAATGTCATTTTGATCGCCGAAAATCCTTCTCCGGATGATATCAATTGACTGACGGTTTTCATGAAACAAGGAGGAGAATCTTTGTATCCACTTCATTCGAGTTCTACAAATTGGACATCGTAATGGCAAAACCTCTTGGGATGAAATGACGGACTTCATCCACATTTCCAAATCTTCTGCTTCTATACAGTGGCCACACGCCGTTAAGTAGATGAACCTACAAAAAAACACAGTTCAGTTAAACAGTTTGGCGTGTCGCACTAATGTCAGTTATACATGATCAGTATAATTTTAATTATTAGTAAATACCTGTTATTAATTTCCCCATCGGTCTTCTCAGAAAATACACCAGCGTTTAATATATCGAGATCACAAATTCGACATAATGGGGGACACACTTCCCCGCAATATCCAACACAGGGATGACCGCAGCGTAGAACTTTAGGGCATGGCTTGAAACATAACGTTTTGTTACAAACTTCGGAGCACTTTCGGGTGCACTTAGAATGCTTGCATACGTACGAACATGGTTCCTGCAATCATAAAAAGATAATTAAATTGTAATTATTTGTCATTACTACACAAAAATAGGAACCATTAAAAAAGGAAAGGAGGTGGGGTGGGTATGCTAATGACGTGTCTTCTTACATTGCATTCCAGGACACACGGGACGCCACATTCATACTCGCACCTTTTGTGTTCGCAGGAATTTTCGCAAGGTCTGGAACATGGTCGGCAAATCATATTGCATCTATTTTGACAACTAAAAAGTAACATGAATTAAATTAACTTTATGACGCATTACTGCATATAGACATATATAATAAAATATAAAAAATACACCATAATATCACTTACTTGTGACCACAAATTAGAATCTTATCACAAGGTACGGAGCATCTCACATGAAATCGACCTTGATGGCAGGTTTTACACGTCCCTGAGCATCGGTGTCCACATTCATTATCATCATTAAACTGAGCACCACAACCGACTTTACATAACGAGGTAACGGCTTCAGTAGACAGGCTATCCGCCTCAAAACACGGAACACTCACAGAGTGACCACAAGATGCCGTGTGAACAGCCCTCGTTAGCACCTCACATCTAAGTAAGGTTTCGGAACATTTTTTATTAACATGATGTTTCATTGGACATCCACGTGGAACGACCTCAACGGGTTCCTAGAATTGATACAATTCATCAGAAATTTAAAAAATTGGAATCATCTGCAAGTGAAGGTTTTGAAGTCAATTGTAATATTGGTACTTACCTGACAAAGCCCGCATTCTTCAAAACATCTCTTCCGACAAGCGTGACCGCAGAAAGGACGGATCCGCATGCATGACATGTCGCATTTATAAGTATTTTCATCGGGGTCAGGCTCCGAACAGATAATGGTTATATCATGACCACAGAGCAGCTTCAAGCGATGTGGCTGGCGACAGGGCGGGCAGGGTTCGCCACAATAATGATCTTTCTTAGAACACCGATGAATTCCTCGCGCACAGTACTTTTCGCAGGGATTGAGACATCTTGTCTTTTCATGGTAATTCGGATCTTCATGACATGGCATTTTGCAAAGATGACCACAGGGGAGCCTTTTTTTACACTTTTTCTCGCACTTCAACATCCCCCTTTTTTCAATCCAGTTAGCACAAGTTAAAACAATTCTGTGGCCACAGTTCAGTTTCTTAGTTATGGGCACCGTGCATGTCAGGTCAGTCGGCAGTTCTGAGCAGCTATAAATCTTGATATGTCCACAGGGGAGTTCCAACACGACAGGGTTATTGCATTTGTAGGTTTGCACATCTATCCAACAAGCCATTACAATGGAATGGCCACAAGGAAGTTCCTTCCTAACAGTCTCCTTACACCTGTACAGTTGCTCCTAGCAATAATAAAACATATAAATTTCCTCTTTAGAAAAATATATAAAGTGTGGATGGATATAAAAATGACTTGACTGCTAAAAATATTTAACTCAATTTACTTAATACTAATTAATTACTTACCTCGCGTAGAGAGAACACCTTCTTGGAAAAGTTTTGATGGGCACAACTATAATTAACGGTAATTCCATCATAGCACTGTCTATGCTGAGTAGAAGTGGAAGATGACGGAGAACGTGAGCGTTGTGGGGGGAGTGCTTCTGATTTCGGGGGGAGTTTAAGGAACATCACTGTTACTCAGATCTAACCAGTTTTTAAATGAGTTTCCATCTACCATCTCTTTTTGACTCGAGGCATGTACAATATATTGTTAATTTTAATTGATTTCACTTAAATTCCAAACTGTAAAAAAGTCTTTAAAGTCAATGATAATTACTTACGCACTCACTCAACTTTACTCGATTTAATTAAGTACAGATCTGAACAGACTAAAAATGGTCGCCTCGTTCACCCATTCAATTCTACCAGAACTCCAAGTCCAAACAGGGATAACAAGTACTATCCCATCCAGCAATTGGGGCGCGGGTCTTAGGTCTAGGCCTTTCGTCATTGAACGTATATGATAGTGAAAATGGATAAGCTGTCGTTGTTGGTGATTACCATTTTTACTAAATTATGCAGATCTGTGCATTTCTCTTCCCTTTCGTCTTTGGTTTGGTGTGTATCAAAACTACGATTGACTTTCTTCAAAATATGCAAAACCATTATGTTAACATGCTAGGGTATTTTAACATAAACCCACGTCTCCACTCTAGTTCTTATTCCGAAAGTGACGCATGCGTGAAATGAAACCTGTAGATGAAGGATGACTAGGAAAATGAGTGGTTTTGATAATTAAGAAACATGCACAAGGAAAAAGACAACATTTTTATTGAGTTTTTTTTTGTCATTCATACCTGCAACAAGCCACACACTTTTAAACTGTAAGAATTGACTCTAGTCAAGATAGGATAGGTTCATATAACTACAACTACGTATATATTCCATATGAACATATTAAAGTACATTTTTTTTAGTAAACTGCCATACTAACAAAGTTAAAACGTAATAGTCTATAGGAAAACGATGACCCGATTCACGATCAGTATCGAATGAATATTAACACCAAAAGAAATATTAGCAACTTAAATAAGTTGGTAAGTAATCAACTTTCTCATCAAACATTATGCGAAACATGGAAATCGTAAGAACAGCGATGGAATTCGAAAACCATTTAAACTTCTAATTTGTTTCAAATTAGGAAACTAGAAATGACAGCGCCAATCCATTAGAGAGCGCCTTACGAGCCTCTGTATTAGCCTTATAGTTTGGATTGCTAACTTGACGAACGCTCATTTCCCAGTTGCGTAAAAGTTCCAACACCGTGAAGCGCTGCGGTAGATTGAGTATGCGGGATTTTAATGTCCTGGCAACAGAAGTTAGGAAGGCTGACCCACCTGTATGAACAAATCAGTCATTTTATTTTAAGTATGTTTGTGTATACTTGATTTAATTTACTGGGAGCAAAATTTTATCCAGTATTTATTTAAAACCTTACCGTATTCAGTCTGGAGATCAAGCACACTAGGGCTTTCGTCGGGGTAATCATGCGGAATGTTGATTTTCAACGGTGGCACACGTGGAAGTCGCGGTTCCATTAATGACACATGGATCACCAGTTTCAATGAGCTTCGTGGATTCTTAATCACTTTCACCTAAAAATCCAATTAAAAACCAATCAGTACTTGTACAGTTATATAAAAATTAAACTTTTGTATACTTCTTTTTCTTCAACTTGCCTTGAAGCGATTGTCAACAATCTTGAGTTCCCTTCGTAAAACTCCCGGAATATCGAGGCTAAGCTCATTATCAAAATATCCATCAGTCTCAGATTCAGAAGGATCAGGTGACGTACTAAAATTATGACATTGAACGTAATTAAGTACTTTACAATGGTTCTCTAGCTTTAAACATTTCATAATAGCAGTAAAAAATAACTACAAAGTACTTACGCGAATGGTTGACCAGTAAGAGCTTCAACGGATTGACGGAAAGTTCTTAAAAATGTATGGCTGGATGAACCATTCTTCAACGAGGAGAGAACAGCATCTTGAATCTGTTGAAATGGAGATGTCTGATCTTTCGGCTGAGAAGGTGGAACAGAGGATGGTCCCAAAACGCCCCCTCCCGTGTCATGCTGCTGCAAGAAAAATCATACATAAAATGCCACGCTCACGGCCAAAGTAGTTAGTTTGCTAAAATTCCAAAGTTAACTTCCACGGCTACATTACCCTCTCCATTTTCTTCAACGCAACCTCACACTTCAGAAGTATTTCCATCGACACCCGTTGATTGGGGTTAGTCAGAATTTCCAAGAGTCGCTTCATCTTGCTCGACTTTTCCATATCTATAAGCACAATAATGTCGAGTTTTAGTTGCACTGGCTTTATCCGTCAGAATGAAACGACACAAATTCTAGCGCATTCAACAGTACCTTCATTGCCAATTTTGGCGATCATTCGCTGAAGCAAATCCGTGTATTTCTTCAGCTCCTTAATTTTCTCAAAGCAAGCCTGATCCTCTGTATTTCTTGGACTGGGAGTGGGAGCCATCGGCGTGTTAAGATTGGTACTCGGAGATGGCACATTTGACATTTGATCTGTAATCATAACATTTATAATATCACATAAATATCCATTCATTTCTAATTCGTAGAGTAAAGCATGGTAAATAACTAAATGACTAAAGATTTACTTGTATATGGGCTAAGTCCACTAGCGCTGACTCCAGATCCTGATGGTCGATGCATCATAGTTTGCGAACCCGGCGAATTAACAAAAGCAGCCTGCTGCTGTGGCACTTGGCTATATTAAATACAATCATTGTTATAACTAAAGTGCGTAAAGGGTCCCATAGGATAACTTTATAAGCCATACTACTTACCCAGCAGCGCTAACACCTCCCGGGGATGGAGAGGGCATTCCCTGAGAACTTGCAGCCTGGATGAAAGGACCCCCAGCTCGCTGTTGTTGCTGCTGCTGTTGCTGCTGTTGTTGCATAGCTGCATGGGCTATTGCAACATTCGAAAAATTCGAACCATCCGGCACTTGGACAACCTAAAATGTCACATCATAACAAACTACAAATTAAATCGGAAATCATGATAAAGAGTCATCAACATATTTAAGCCATTAAATAAATCATAAGAATAGTTTGCGTTCGGGTTCTGTTTTCTTCATTATAGCCACAAAATCACAAAAAGTTGAGGACATAAAAGCTACCACTAGGAGGACTGGTGACGTGAAGTAATCCAGCCATATAGCAAAAAAGTCCTTCCAGATAATGCTTATCATACGGAACTTTCCCCAACGACAATGCATATACATGTGTTTACAGCGGGATAACACCAACATAGTTATATTACGAACAACAGGTTCCTTAATCACTTAAAGAATATAGATATTTATTATTTTTGAGACATAAAGCATGTTCGATTCGGTGCGGTCTAGTTTCCGTTACAAGTATTCTATGACTGCAAAAACGTCATATAAAATTGCGAACACAGACAATAAACTAGATAGCATATTAAATATGAAAGAAAAAATTGTATTTACCACCCAAACTAATTGCATTCATCATTTATACCGGTATCGGGCTATGCTGCTTTAAAAAAATACTGATAATAATTCATTTTCTAGACTATGTGTTATAAATTAAGTAGTACCTAATTATGCGGGGATCGTCAAATTGTTTACTATAATTACGCTATACTTACGCGAACCACATCTTGCGTTCCATTGGGCTTAATAAAATGGATATTGATAATCTTATCAGGTTTCCTACGAAGAGGATACGCCTTTTTAGGAGGGAGGGGGGCAGGTGGCTTCATAACTAATTGCTTCCCTTGTTCAAAAGCCTCCTCCAGCGCCTCAGCCGTCTCCCTGGCATATTTACGTTGAAAATAAGTGCGTCTTCTGTAATCTGCTAAATCCTCCTTTGCTTTAGCTTTCTTGTTATCCTCTTGAAGGGCTGCCAGTAGTACATTTTCAGCAGGTTTATCAGGTCCAACGAGTGTTGTAAGCTTAGCAGGTGGAATTTTTACAGGAGCCTTCCTTACGTATTTCCTTTTCGGTCTCTCCACAGTAGTAGTCTCAACCTTTTGAGGAGTCCTACCTTGGCCCCTTTTAGGGGTCTTCTTTTTCTCCTTTTCAGGAGTCCAATCCTCATCCTTTTCATCAGCCGTCAATCTCCTCCGTCTAGCAGGGGTACTAGGTGGATTCCCCAACAGAGACTTATTGCCATTCTTCAGAAGAGGTTCAGCCGGCAACGGAGAGTGCGCAAGTTTTTTAACTTCATCCAAATCTTCCTTAAGCCTATCTATTGGAAGAGGCTTTCTATCCGCCCAAAGTTCCTCCTCAGTCCATAGTGTGCTATCTTCAACAGCATCAGCAGCCCTCATTTTCTTCCCACTAGGAGCAATCCACACATCTTCTTCATTGTAAAGCTCCTCAAGACCTGCATATATTTCCTCTTGCGTCCAGTCAATAGGTTTATCGTGGTAAAGTTCATCAAGGTCAATATTCATATCATCCATTCTGTCTAACTCGTCTTCTTACCGCTAATCGATAACCCAAAAAAAGATGGAAAATATATTTTATCACTGCTCTAAATGGGTTGGTGTTAACAAAAACGTGGCCAGACTTTGCTAATTGCTATGGCCTCCAGGTTTTTCACTAAATCTTTGGCCTCCTTTTCTCCACTCGGACACCAGAGTGCAAACAACTTTTTAATCCCCCCTAACCTGTTTACCCTTGTGTGTCTAATACCACCACATCCCCAAATTTAGGCCGCCCACTAATTTTAACTCTGACACTGTCCGAATGGAACCAAAATCTGGCCAGCTTTTCCTTAACACCAACCACCTGTCTAATTCAACTCGCTGGATTTTAACCTGTCAATAAAATGATTTTGGGATGTTCTCAAAATTTAGGTTAATCGGCTATTCATAAAATAGTAAAAATCGATAAACCCCTAAATCTGGACACCCAAACCACTTTTACCTCCCTGCTTATCAGCTGTCTATCAGCTACTAATGGTTTTAAAATCTAAATTTTTTTCTGGTAAATACAATTCAAATCAGACTAATGAATATTTAGCACTAGACAACCTATCTATTTATTTATCTACCCTCGCTTAACAGCTATTAGCTGAGGTGTAGAACTTAAAAGTTTTAAAAAAATCGCTTAAACAACCAACCGCACTACCACACCTCTACTCTATGAACTTTAACTAATAAGTTGTGGATTTTTTTTTGTAATTATAAAATTAACCTAACTACTCCTTTACTAGTATACAATAATAACCCAATTACAACAACTGACAATTAAGTTATCTAATTGATTTTTATTAAAGACAATTTTCCCACAAGTACGACTCTATCGAAAATAATCTTTGGAGGTCAAGTGGAAGCCCCGAACCGAAATGACAAGAAGCTTGAAACCGGCATGCGCATGCAATGCACCATATCTACCTACAGCCAAGTCCCTTGCCAAAGTCCAAGACTGCTATTCGCAAATTTAGAAACCGCCCACATAAGGGCTTACCATGTGCAATTGTCCACAATGCCCCAAAATATGCTTTCAGCTTTCAGCGTTGTCTTTGTCGCAGCGTCGTATGTTTGTATTTTAAATTTGCATTAAAGACCGAAATCGTAATTTGCAGATTTTGCACTAATCTCATTACAATCATGTAAATAAATAAAAGTTACTCCATTCGTGCAAAAATTTTTGCAACAATGGCGCCAAGGTAATCATAATTACGGAAATAAACTACTTCTATTTACGTAAGGCATATTAACTGTAAGCACCACCCAACCAGTGTTTTCCGTATGGGTTCACCAAGCAGGACAAAATGGGAGTGAAAGCGGAAGTAGTTCACATTTAAGGTAGTTTAATACAAGTCAACATTTAGATATGTATGATACTTTTAGGGAGGTGTGGAATAATGTTTCTGTTGAAAACAAGCGAAATCATACCTGTCCCATATTAGCCCCATATTGGAATAATGACCTATTAATGGAATAATTAGTCCCATGCTCAGGTCGAGGAATTCCCATCGCCTTTGTTGGATACAAAGATAAGTCATGTTGTCATCACTTGTTTTATTAAAAGAAACATATAATAACCTAATAAACTAATTATAGGCAGTTAATTATAGTTAGAAGGGCTGTTGGTCCTTTTATTGTTAGATATAAATGATATAATACATTGAATCATCTTTAAATTAATAAAATTCGTCGTTGTATTATAACTCCCTTTAGTTACTCTATCGGGGAAGTCGCAAGTAGCCCCATTTTGGGGAATTGCCATCTGCCCCAGTTTGCCCCTTTACGTTGATTCACATGTACATAAGTATATATATAGTGACACATTGTCATTCTAGTAAATTAGTTTCCGACATGGAAAAATCCTGTTGTGATTTCTTATCTTTACATAATTATTCCTTAACTGTTCCATTTTTAAACATAAGCTCTCAATTTTTCTGTTGCTCAGACACATCAGTTTTTATTTACAGTTACATCAGTTGCTTAACGTAACATTTTTATGCATACCTACTCAGCATATCTTTTTGTTCTATATCATTGGGGCTAATTGAGACATACATGGGGCCCCCCTTTATACATGGCTTATTTGATTGCAGCATTAATCCGACTACATTTCCAGTTAACTGACTGTAAGTTGGATAGTTAAGAGAAAACAAAATGAGAAAATTAAATTGTCACTAAAATCTGACCATGCATCTACCACTTATATTAGGTATATATATTATTGTACTTTAAATATTGAATAGGAAACGGTAAAGCCCAATGGTTTATAAAAAAAATTATAGATTGAAAATTGAAATTAGGATTTATATACGAGAACAAAGAATTAGTTTTACCTATTATGATTTCTGTGTCAACTTCTGTTATTAATACGCCAAATTGCGAGAGACAAGCTTATGAGCTAAAAACTAAAAGGTTTGTGATGCTGATTGCCATTTACGACTACATTACTGCATTGGTAGCGTCTATGCATGGGAACAAGTTTCCCAGATCGGCAAACAAGCTAACTTAAAGGGCAAATTATTTGTATAAAATGGTAAAAACTTATTGGGATCTTGTAAAATATAGATAGTTAGATACTTCACACTTGAACTATTTCAAATCTTTTTATGATAATGCATCCTGTTGTAATGATGACGTTGGATATTCATGTTGTTGTTGATAAACACCGAGCTAAAATAATCAATTTAGCGAAATTGTAAGTAATTTTTATTAATCTGATAAAAAGCTTACGTTGGGAACCATAGGGCGTTGCTGCTTTCTCTGCTGTGCATGGGCTAAAGCTGTCAATGTGTTTGAGACGTTGGGCTGCTGTGGGGTCATTAGTCGGTTCCCCACCATTTGGGGATTCGGGATCCCCCTGACCTGCATCACTACATTGAAAAAAATAGCAAAGTTAGGAATTGGAGTGCGTCGCCATTAATTATTAATTAATTAGTAGCATTAGGTAATTTTTTGTACTTTGCTGTTGATTTCCAGCTTGAGCCTGCTGCTGAGACCCCTGCATCATCCCTTGCTGTTGCTGAGGGGCTCCAGAAATGACTTGCTGTTGTTGAGCCTGGGATGTGGCTTGCATCATGGATTGCTGCTGTTGATTATTTCCTTGCATCATCATTTGGGGTTGACCCCCAGTCATCATGGTCTGCTGGGGTTGATTCCCTTGCATCATGACCTGCTGCTGATTCCCCTGCATCATAATTTGCTGCGGATTCCCCTGCATCATGGCTTGCTGCAGTTGAACATTTTGCATTTGCACTTGCTGCTGCATCTGGGGATTTCCCATTTGAGCGTTTTGAATGTGCTGCATTTGGGGGATCTGTATTTGATTTTGGTTCATGCCTAAAGTTATCTGATTTTGTCCCATCATTTGATTCTGACCCTGTTGGGACATTTGATGCTGCTGCTGAGATTGCTGATTAGCTTGCTGTTGCGGAATGCCCCCAATGATTTGGCCTTGTGCTTGGTTCATGCCTGGTTGCATTTGTTGTACCAGTTGGGGTTGTTGCATTTGGTGGACCATTCCCTGCTGACCCATCACATTCACCCCCATTTGATTCATGGAGGTCATGGGATTCATTTGGTTCATCATTCCGATATTCCCTTGGCCACCAGCCATTGGACCACCCAGCTGCCCTCCTGAACCTAATCCCATATAATGAAAATGCAAGTGAAAAAAAGCATTGCTTCCAAGTGGTTTGCAATAAATTGCATATCCGTTTAGCGAAAGTAACTAGAGTTGCATGCATTCTGTTTACTTTCGCCATTCCGTTTACCTTGCGGCTGATTTGGCTGTCCCATGACCCCAGGCCCGACCCCATGTTTCTTTGAGCCTTTGTCTTTTATGTGCATAATAATCCGTGTCACAAGGCTCAAATACTCCTCCTGTAATATTCATACAATATTTATTAGACATCACATCTTGCCTAGAATATTCGCTCATGGAAATTGACATACACATGCATAGTTAGATTTTTAAATTCTAACGTCTAGCGTTGCATTGTCAATCTCAATTCTCATGCTTTTTAGATCACACAGTATTAATACCATTGCATTTTCGTGGTCGTCGTCCAACGTCCTTACAAACATATTTGCCGAGGTACTATTAGGCATCGTAAACAAATACAATGAATCTTAATCTTAATAAATCACTCGTAAACGCTCTACAAGAGTTATTCTACCGGTGGCGGCAGCCCACACAAGAACAACTTGGAATCAAGGACGATAAATATAATCAAAATGATCTTAGCTTTCTATCAAATTGACATGTAACAATGGTTGATTGTAAAAACACTCAGCAATAAACTAACACCGCCGCTATCTGAAAAGTGGATTAGCTAATCCCAACCTACTTTAATTGCCGCTCACTAAGCAGCCTAGAAAGCTTCCAAAAAATCAAGGGGTTAACGCTGACGTAAAAAAATGACTAATAATATACGCCAAAAACTAACTCTGAATACTATTTGATATATTTGGCTCAATACGGATGCTATCTGCTTTCTTTAAGAAACTATATCAGTTTGCCCTGGTTAGCTCTCAACTTGAATGCGCTAGTCAGGATTGAAAGTCTAAACTGGAATGAACTCTTTTTATCTTCTGAAAATGCTCTGGAGCCCGCACCGCTTCATCCATGAAAATGGTTTTTGATTTGGTGGGAAGCTGTAGCATACATAAAGCATAGATAAACCCCTTCCAATGTTTAGCAGTTTAGTGGAAGCCGTTAATGAACTTACGCGAGACAGTACGGTCTTTAGCCACTTGTCCATGTTTGTTTGATTGAGGTATTTGCCTCCCCTCAAAAGGAACGCTTTATGTCGTTGGAAAGCTAAAGTGATTCAGAGGAAGGTATCCTGCTACACGTATTCCGTCTCCTTACTTCAGTATATTGAACCGCAGAGGATATAACGATCCGCAATTTTTTTTCTTCTGATTTTCCACTCAACTATTCAATATCTCTGATCCTACTCCTCACATTTAACAGTGTCGTTAAACTTTGCTTTTAAATATATAATCCGAACAACTCCTTATAACTAATATACTCGATATCACGGATTCCACTCCGTAATACACCAGCTTGTCGACGATAAAATTGCCAACTAAATTGCGAGCAGTTGTCTGATAAAAACTGACGACAGTGATGATGTGTCCGCCCCAAGATCTTCATAACCACTAAGCTAAATACTTCATTGCGTAGTTGAAAGGTACGGACGCATGCCTCCGATAATGTTTAATGACAGGTCGGGAAATAACAAGAGCTCCTTTGTTCATCCGAATGCCAATGTTTAGTGTGATTCATTTATGTCAGTCTTGAGTGTAATTATGACTGTAATCAACCTTCAGTTCATGAGTCATTGTCTTGAGCTGTCGTAAATTGGCTTGTATATATTTATATTGGTTATTTACGGTAGTTGCGTAAATGGAGTTTGTTCAAGGTAGTCAATCTAAATTTACGTAAGATTGAGAGTGAGAGTTGCTTTAACTTCATCGTAAAATAATTTTTCTAGCTCGACTTGGATACATGAAAATCGTGAAATTGCGATGAAAATTTGGCAAATATTTTTCAACTATACTATTCTGTTTGAGACGAAGAAGAAAACAAATCAAGTTCAGAGAACTGCAGCTTGTTTTTTTTGAAGAAATGACCATTACTTTATCGACCAGCATAACAAAATCGTCACTTTAAGTTTAGTCGTAATCGTCACACTTTGCTCGCCTTGCTTGCAAGTGGATCACCCATAAAACATTGTTTTGTGTCGCTTGCCCATCATAATGAAGTTAATCTGAATTTTATGACGGGTTTAGAACGGCAGATGAGCCCATAATTATAAACATTTTTATCGCTACTCACTCCTTCCATCAGTGCTCCTCTAATTTTTTTAGCAACTGGGGCAGCTTTGCAAATATTTTTTCTTTGCTTCACCTTTTCGCTGAACTCAAGTGAACTGACAGTTCATAGCTTTCTCATAAGACACCTCTTTTATATTGATTGCAAGCCACTTACTTTCTGTCTTGCTTTTGTAAAAAGTTGCCCTTCCAGGTCACCTGCATTCATGGAAGCTCCACATTGTTGTATGGCTTCTTCACTGAAATGTATGAAGTAGAAATAAAACAGATTAAAATTGCATCCCATTACAAAGTCATTACACTTGACATTTTTTCATAAGCCGGTGGTGAGCAAATGTGTCGATTGCAAATAGCTCATTCTCAAAAGTTAGCTTACATTTTGGAGATCATGTTCTGCCGAAACGTGTTAGTTCTCCAGTCGTCAGGAGTCATCATCTGCATCTTGAAGGCTGTGGGAGATAAATTTTCATATCATTATTGTAATCCAAACTATTGCAAACATTAATTTCTTCCTCATTTCATACCTTTTTATTGAGCAAAGCTGGTCACAAATATATCAAAGATCCTTTAACAAGGAAAGTTGCCCTATGACAGGCAACTTGACGAAAAATATATGGATCTTCAACAAATTGTCCTTTTCCCAAGATAAGATTTCATCTTATTTCCGTCCAATGCACAATTTCGGAAAGCCAAATCTTTTCCCTTGCACGTCCTTCGTTAGCTAAACATGTTCTCTATTAACCCGAAACATCACAGACACAGAATAAGTCTTTTCAATCTTTACAAATCATGGACTGACCAACTTTCCTTCGCAAAGGGTAGCATAATGCTTAATGCTTGTCCATCCACAACAATAAATTTATCTTAATGTTTCTCTTTTTAAAATTTAACTAAGCTCTACAACTTGACATGCTATGAACATCTTTTCAGGCACATTCACATGGAAAAACTGCAATATAACTGGATGCATGACATTTTATCCTCGTGAATGGGATGGTAAGACAGTAGACATTACTACTCGTTTGTCGGGCTAAGTTCATAACATGGCCTTTGCAACTTATTAGTTATCTTATTCTGCACCATCTTTTAGTACTTTGGTCAAGCCAAGTTGGATGTTAACTTTTGTATCGGTTTTGCTCAAAACAGTAAGCGATGGACATTACGGGGAAAGTTCATTCAGTATTGCATTGTCAGCAATGCTTAAGAATTTTTATGGATAATACATACATATTATGAACTGTTGGAGGGTTCATAGTCGACAGTTTCAACAGAGTAATGTTCATCTTTTCTATTCATCCTAGAATGCATATTGAGCCAGGTAAGATAATGTATGATTACTTCTGCTTGAAAAAAAAACCATTTGCATTCGCAGGACGGGATTATCCCTAGTATAAAATTGTGAACGGTAAGTTTCCGTACACAACAAACGTAAGGAATCCCTTTCCCCATTTGGTTTATAAAATTGTTAGCAAGGGAAAATAACGTGAGGAAGATGTCCTCAGTGAGAAAGGGCATTCCTCTCCACAACTGAGGCCAAATCATTATTATAAGGATAATTCTAGTTGGGTGGTCTACTTTGCTCCGAGCTTATAATGTTGCGTTCACGTTACATTGCAGTGTAAAAGATCCTTTTGGTAGTGTATGAGGAGAGTAGTAGGCCTACATTGAAAGTTTTCCTTGCATGTAGAGTTCCACTTGTGAATACAATGTGAAACTGGATTTAGATCTGTTTTATGGTTTCTATCCATTGGTCATGATGTTGGGTGCAGAAGTAAAAAAAAAGAAGTTGTTTCTTTTCATAAAAAGGGTTTTCATGGAAGATTTGATTGGCTTTTGTATCTGAAGTTGCATGAAACGAAAATACAAGGCCTCATTTTGCGATACATTGTTTTCTGATATCTATTATATTTGTAAGAGTTTGTCAAATTTGGAAAAATTTACAGAAATCCTGCATGGACTAGCTTAGCCTGATGCAAAAAGTACGAAACTATAAAATGCCGCTAGACAAAACGCAAATCAACACATACTTATTGACAATTCGTCAATTGATCTCTGTGGATGCGGCCGCTATAAGGATCTAATTTGACCAAAATTGCTTTGCTTGCAAAATTATCGTGAAAAATTTGCTAACCCAATTTGCAAATCTGGAAATATTAGAATGCGAAAAAAAGCATGAAAATAATCAGGACGAAAAGCAAATATTGGGTGCAAAAGATAATGATGCTTCTTGGAATGATTAAGATGTTTCATACGCTTCCAATAAACTTATATAATTGTTCTTTTGAAGAGAGAAAGTAATGGTAAAATTAAAACTACGCTGGATAAACGCCAAATCCCTTCATTGTCTTGATGGATTACTTGCATTGAAATAAGCATTCTGTAATAAGTTGCAAGGTTGTCTCACATTGACCCGTGTTTATGGACAGATGCAAAGAGAGACTTGTTTTAGCCTAGCGTTATGAATTTGCTTTGCTCAGAGTTTTTTTCTGGATAGAAAAAAAATCTTCTCCTTTTATTCCCATAGGAAAGCATTTCCAACCATGTTTGAGCGTCAGAAAGAAGTGAGAGCTTAGAAATGACATGGGTAAAACTCTCATCTTTAATTGGGGCAATTTCTGTTTTGTATTCTGGGATTTGAGCAATTAAAAGTCAGGGAAGTATCGGCGAGACGATTTCATAATTTGAAACATAACAGACCATCCAAATATAATGACGTAAAACCACGTAGTATTTCCCCAGAGTATAGTACAATTTAAGGAGAATATTTTTATCCAAGTAAATAAATTCTAGCTTGGAATTTACTATGATGGCTAACCCTACAATTTCATACTATATTTCTACTTTGATTTCAAAAGAGATTTGCAGTTACTGTGAACATTTATTTTGGTACTTGGCTGCCTAAAAATTCACTAATGAATGTCATAAAACCGTCCAATATAGATATTTCATGCAAGAACAAACTTACAGCTAGGTGCGGTCATTGACTCGTGTCATTAAATTAAGTCGTAATAATTTTAAACATCAAATTAAAATTAACCAAACCGTTACCTCGAAATCATGTATGTAAAAATATATGAAGGCAAAATCTTTTCAGATGCATTTCTTAGTCAGAGGAAAACCAGTGACGCAATAGCTATCAATAAGCTCCTCAGGATAATTGGCACTAATAATAATTCTTGGCCAATTAAATAGGAAATTCTCTTAAAATTTAAACTAAAAATTGCTTCAGGCTTAATAGACCACCCACCTAAGTCACCCAATCATAGGTATGTATACTAATTCTGGCATCCATCCTAAAATTTTATGGACCTCAAATCGAGCATAAATATTCCTCTATATTACAAACCATATAATTATCATTAGTTTATTGGCTTAATTGGAAGAAAAATAGAGCCAAAAATGTCAGTTTCGTTAGCATTTACCAAATTACAACAAAGCACAAAATAGCAACAGGCTAGCCACTTTTGTTATGATAACTAACCCAAGCAAATAATTTTCCATCAGACAGCTTTCCGCTTAACCGAGACGAGGAAAAACCCTGCCTGACTAGCTAAATCCGTAAATCCCTGTCACCACAGCAGTTACATTGAAAAAAATGTTGAATCAATGAGTATAGTCAGCAAGTTTGAACTCTACTTAAACTTCTAGACTTTAAACACGTTAGCAATATGATCTACCTCCCTTACTCAGAACATGCATAATTTGTTAAAGGAAGTCATTCATTAATTCAATTCGCATGCACTGCTAGTTTAGCAAATCAGTGCAATGCTTCAAGGAAAGTCTGATAGTTATTGTTGCATTTGCTTGCATCTCTCCCCATTATTCTTTTAATTGTTGCTGAATGAAAATCACGGCTAGATATACCACCGCCATATACATCTACGCATAGTAAAAAACATGCAGGTTTTATATCAAACGTAATCGAATCATAATCTGCGTAATCTTACAGACCCTCAACTAGATGCCTGACATTATTACTTTCAATTCCCAATCCCAATTACGCTAAATGGATATTATACTACATACGATTTTACAAACCTTAATACGCTTTTTCCATATACTCCATCTATAGTAAAAAACGCTATGCGTGTTTGCTAGACCACGTAAAAAAAATCTATGTAAGCGGTTGCTAAAAGATCTCTAAATTGTTGCTCTGGTTTATTACGCAGAAAGGATGATGGTGATAATGATGAGTTGCTCGATTGTCTGGGAAATAATAAGTAATAGTACAATAACTATAGTGAAAAAAACAAGCCTCTACAGATCAGTTTATTATCATCAGCGGTTTAATGATCAAGCTTGCTACAATTATTACAATTCGCATGTTATCCCGAATCGAAAAAGATCAGATCAGCATAATCTTCATTAACCTTATTCATCCACGCATCAGTACGTCACCTTGTGAACTGTAGGAATCCAAGTGGGAAAAAACATTATACATTTATTAAGACCAATCAACTCGCGAGAGAGATATATCAGTCTGAAAACGTTTTAGTTTGGAGTTTAGTGTGAAATAGTAAAGTGGATTGGATCTTATATGTTTCTTGCATGAGCAAAGTTAAAACAATTTCTTACTGTTTGTTACAGAGAGTGTTTTGTGGTTGAAGGAGAATCCCTTTTTTGAAAATAGGATCTCTTCATTCGATATGGTCACTTTAAATAGGCAACTGTAATATTGGATGCGAGCTACCGTAGCAAAAGAGCCTGAAGTAGGACAGGTAAATTTAAAAAGTGGAACGGTTGAATGGATTTTTTTTTTCAAAAATATACATGCCTAAAACTATCAGCCAAATTGTAACTGATGCATAAAAGTATAAAAATGAGAAATGTATTCAATATTATTATTATGATTTTTGCTCAATTCTGCAGATTGGAATGATTTGCTACTTCGTTAGGCCCACATATTATAGTGCAGATCAGTGGAAATTGGTTTTGCATAAAGTTGCAACAATAACAATGCAGAGTTAATTTTGAATAATGATAGTAAGAATAGAACGGGAAAAGATATTCAAACGCAGTACAAAAAAGTTTTCCTAATGTATTTGTAAAATGATCTCTCATTGGACTATTGTAGGAGGAAACAAAGCGTCATCATCATCAGCATCAGTGTTGATTTGGCTCAGGCATCTTTGTGAATGGGTATAAACTGAAATTTTAAAGTGAAATCATATCATTGGGTAGGACGCTTACAGTTGTAACGCAACGTGTAATGCTCACAGTTTTCAAACAATTTTTCGCGTCCGCACTCCATCATCAGCCACAAGTCATGCGAGAGAAGGAGTGAGCAGGGATATTAGGCTCAGAGCACTTTTTTTTGCATTTCGCAACTCACATCATCCCCGGAAGTGTAGGCTCTGATCGAGGACGTTCAACGTACACACTTGACGCTGAGGCTGCGTTGCTAAATTAAATATGACAAGTGCAACGCTCACTCTCTTGTCAATCTTATTCCGTGTTGTTATTTCACATGTACAAACAAAACGCTGCTAGACGGCTCAGCACAAACAGTGTGATTGTGAGGGATGATGAAGGTGATTTTTTTCACGAAGGATAGAATGCATTAGTTAGCGAACACGAAACATCATTCATTTTTGTCAGTGTGTTGGTGATTTATGGATTGGATTATGTATTTTCATAATTTTATAGCCTGGACGCTCCTCACATTTTAAAAGATTCTAGTTGATGAAGTGATATTTGCATAGCTTGAAGTGCAAAATGTGTCTTCCTGCATGGTAGAGTCAGCCAATCTAGGAATTGTCATTGAAGTTAATGTAAACTCATTTTACAGTGACCAAAATAGGATGAGAATTAATGCACACGCATAATACAAATTTTCCATGTAAAGTGCTCTCAGCGTTATGGCTCTTGTTTAAACTCCATATTTAGCATTTGTTTTCCAATGGTCTCTTTTCTAGTGGCAGGGATTGGAAGCGAACTGAAGAAACTTGAAGCACTTTGTTTAAAGTGCCTACGCATCATCATCCCCGAAGCTAATCACTTTGTGCTTGATATCGCTGTACAGTGGTATGGTTTCTCTGTAGGTGAGCGATTCATAGCACATACCTTAGTTTAAAGTGTCCATGAACATCCACTCACTCCAGTAGGTATATAGTAATAAGCATAATTTATGCAATTGCTCAATCTCCTCATCCTAAATGATTGTCTTTTTATGATCGAAACATATTTAAAAACAGTTTTTGGCATTAAATGAGCCGTTATCATTGAAGTATCATCTTCACATACCAGAAGCCGGGCTTAATGATAAAACAAGGAAATTCATAAAGAATATGCTAATGTCAACTTATTGAGCCGGGGAAACCAATTACGAGCATGCATTATGAAATGATAGCCAAAAGTCAAGTAATCTGCTTGGCTGGAACTTATCTGTGCTAATCATTATGTGCCTGACTCATCCGGCTCACTGCATCATCAACTCGGTGTATAATTTTGGAGTGACCAACGACCCATATTACTTTTCAAGTTCGTTATCAAGTTCATTCGCAAGCCCGTGTAGGTAGGCTTGCCTACTTTTCCATTGGGTGGACTCGCTATTGTGGAAATGACGTTTTGATATGATAGATAACGAAAGAATTCACCTTTTTAATTGCATGTTTGATGTGAGCTGTGCGTTAATGACAGTGAGATTAACGGTTGTTGAGCATCGAACAAAGTATAAGTGCAGTTGTACTGTATTACTCCAGTAGTGGATTACTCAAAGTGCTCTATGGAATGCTGGCAACTTGATTGCATGGGAAATCTCTAGTTTTCCATTTTTTTTTGATAGTCGTTTTCGAATTTGATTAAATATACTGGGATAATGACTGAAACAGAGAGTCAAAATATTTCTGGTAAGTTTTTCCGATAAATTGGAGAATAAATGGGTAGCGGTTTTTCTTGTAGAACTATGACTTAATGTAGAATTATATTAAAATTGAATTCCAGAAAGGAGAATCGGGGTAGCAGATGGGGAGGGGAAAGTTATAAGGGAGGATGTGCTCCAATGCCTTTCTAGGAAAGAAAAGTATTATAGATTGGTGCTAACATCATCTGAGATCTTATTACAATTACAAGGAGTAAAAAATCAGCAGTCAATCGAGAGATATTCGATAGATGACTTGTTCGGCTGTCATACACTTCGACATAAGCAAAATGGACCGTCCTTTGCATCTGCATACATTTGCTTTTACCTTTATCCTCGGAGACGACGAGTGCTCCTATCCAAAGTCAAGCTGAGGGAGAAAGTTCCATTGGTATTCGAAGTGAGGAAAAGTGGCTTTTCGTATGAAGAAAATTTGGCAATCGCAACAAAGTGGAAGGAGGATGCGCACAAGTTGCTTAATAAAAAGTTTCCAAGGTGGAGACCCATTCAAAATGCTAACATGAATTCTGGGCTGGATCATTCCGATGCTTCGGAAAATATCTCAACGTTTTTAACTAATGGCAATAGCTTAACTGAGGAAATTTTTCCGAGACTTTCCATCTCAATGCCATTTATTAGAAAGTATTTGGTTGTAGTGAATCCTGTGAGTGGTCAAGGGAAAGGAGTGGCAACCTTTCACGTAAGTGCTTTTTGTGCATGAATAAAATGAAAATCGAGTTTGCGTCATTTCTCATTTCTGACCGTGCACATGTAAAAAAGATTGAAACTGAAGTTAGCATTGGAATGATTTTGCAGGAAAAGATACATCCCGTGTTATTAGAAGCTGGGGTGAAGGTAGATTTACTCATTACGGAGCATGCGGGCCATGCAAGCTCTTACGTTTCCACTTCCGACCTTTATGCACTAGACGGAATTGTTACGGTTGGGGGAGATGGACTGTGTTATGAAGTTGTCAATGCACTTCGCGGACGAGCAGATGCGGATAAAATTGCAAAAGTTAGTTAACGAACATTCGAGTTTGACTAACTAAATTTTTTGAAATCATTCTGCACTGTTAACTCAAACTATACTGGATTCTTATTGCAGATCCCTATTGGTCTAATAGCAGCGGGTAGCGGCAACGGGTTGGCGCGCTCATTAGCCCATTATGCGAATGAGGATTCAGACTATCTAAAAAATCCAGTGCTAACGACAACGTTGGCTGCTGCTCGTGGGAAGGTGATTCCAGTCAACCTCGTAAGCATCCATATGATAACTGTCATTAACCGTCGCATATTAATTTAGTGAAGATAAGACAAGTCAAATATGGAAAGGTTACTCATGGGATGCAATATACATTTAACACCTATTAAATTTTAGTTGGAGGTTGAGCTGGATGGGAAGAGGATTTCAGCCTTTTTATCCGTAGGCTGGGGTCTCTTGTCTGACATTGACGTTGAAAGCGAGGTGTTGAGGGCATTAGGAGAACCCAGATTTACAGTATGGTCCTTCCTCCGACTTGCAAAGCTCCGATTCTACAAGGCTCAATTGTCGTACATTCCATGTGAGAAAATTATACGCGATGAATCAACTGGTTCTGCTGGCTCTGTTACCGTTCGTCAACGCGATCCCGTTACTTTCGAAGGCGAGTTTATCAGCGTCTACTCATCTTGTCAGTCATACATTGGTTCTGATTTAATGTTTGCTCCGGGAGCTAAACCAGGGGATGGCTTGATTCATTTAACGTACATGACCAAAGAGGCTGGCAGGGCTCCTTCGCTTCAATTTTTATTGGGACTTGAAAAAGGTATGTAATTGCAAAACTTTGTAAAGGAAAATAAATTAAATGAAATATAACAGATTTGGTCATCTTTTCGTATAATAGGAAGTCACTTGAATGTTAGTGAAGTGAGCTACGTGACAGTTCAAGAATTTTCTATACGTTCCCTTGGAGGGATCAGCGGGACAGTAACTGTGGATGGTGAATGTGTAACTGGGGAAGAAATCAAGGTAAAGGTATCTCCTAGTCCACTAAATGTATTTACTTTGTGATAAAAACTGTCCATGTAATAGGTATGCGTAAGGCATAATGTTAAAGTATACTTTCAAGACTGATAATAAAATGTAAAGAATTTCTACCCCGCATTTTTTTGCAATACTTAGTGTATCCATTGATTTGAGTATGAAATTGAGCCAGTGATCTACAGATATGTGCATAGTTGAATTTATGTGCAAATTAGTTTTCATATGCAAGCAGATAAGCATGTGCTTTTGAAGGGATTCAAAGTCCGTTGTCTTGAGAAATGGAATGAAAAGTTTTAAAACACGTCCTTATCAATGCGACTGGTAACATATATTTTTTATTCACTATTCTTTCTTCATATAAAATTCAGTATAAAATCGGAACGCAACATGTTAAGCGAAGTTAAAATCACAAACCAAAATGTATCTAAGCGATACACACTTGCCTGAAAAGCTGTACAAGTTCATCCTATCCGATCTGATAGTTTGTCGCCTTAGTTTTATAACAACAATTAAGTATTGAAGTCACGCATTATAAGTCATTACAAATAAGTACTACTCGAATTACACAGTTATGTTAGTATCTGATCTATGAGCTAGACTTTAAGTTTAAACTAAAATTGGAATGAAACGATTAACGAGATACTTGCTTTCTTCCGCAGATTTTACTTTGGTTATTTGAATGTGAATATATATTGGAAACATTTTTTGTTTTTGTAATGCTGGAACATATCAGTATTTAAAGTTCGAACCAAATACAGTAATGTACTTTAATATGGAATTCCCTTGATAAGTAATATCCAAATGCTTATCTTGCTTGCTTGGTGATCGCTTAAATCTTGGCACTGATATATCCATAGTAACCGAAAGACACATTCGAATTAAGAGACTCTAAAATTCCCTAAAGTTTCAGAACGCGTCCAGAATGTCAGTGAAAAGTATAATAGCAAAATTTATAACATACATAAGAGTGTGAGTACATCCGTCCACACTTATTTCACGGATGCATCAATAATATAAAAGTCATTCCATCTAAATCTGCTAGTTATATATATATTACACGGTGGGTTTGTAACATTGGAAGACCGACTAATTACCCCTGTCATGTAAAGAAACAATCTCTATATTGGAAACGTTTTCACACATGTCCAATCTAGTCATCGGATCCGCACCAAACCTCAAACAAGTTAGGATTTTTGTAAACTTAACCTTCTCTTGTACCTGTTTATTACTACCTGTTTTCGAGGAGTATTTATGTCATAGAGTAATTATCATTCCTGTAATATTTTTTGGTACAATTTCAGAGTATAAAATAAGCGCTACTAATTATTACTTCTCTACATGAATATATATCTATCTCTATATATCTGTCTATCTTAGATGAATGATTCTAGCAATAAATAAATAAATAAATAAAATAGTAGCGATCTCTTTAGCCACGCCATTTGTCTCAGCCTCTCGTACAAATCTTGCATTGCAAAAATATATATACATATAATTTTAAATATATATGTATGTATCAAACTATGTATGTTTCCGTTCAGGGCAGCCTTCATAAATAATATATATAAATACTATATACTTTCTCAATCTCTCTATTCCTAAAAATTACTACTATAATTAGCTTGCATTGTATCTAATCTTCTCAGAGCAAAGGCAATCAACCTAAATAGCACGACATTTTGAAGTTGAAGTATGCGTCGAGCATTATTTTCAACTGACTGGCTAAATGCACATAGTTACTCTACAAGATTACACTTGGCCTACTAACAATAAGTAATACTGGCATATTTGCTGCTACATACTTTCTCTCGCTAAGAAAACTATCTAAAATTATAAAAATTCTATATTGGTAACGTTTATAGAATGTGTGTACTGTGTATTCTAAAAATTCAGGAAGTTCGCCTATAAAAACCGCAATACTGTTATTGACGGCAATAATAATTTAGCAGGACTACAAGCTATTATATAAGTTAACTATACATCGTTCCTAAATTATCTAAATAACTCAACTAACATTGCATAGTACTTTAAATGACACACCATATCAATCTATAAAATTAGATACTTTAGAGATATCAAGTACAATCGTCTCAAATGTAAATCTTTGTTAAAAATATATCATATGGATACATAAAATGGTTTCAAAAGTATTTACCTAATACAAGAGCTATAGCAAAACTGGAACTTGTACAAATAGCAACGTTCTCAAAAACTTGTCACAGAAAAACACATTCAACCTTAGTAATGAATATATGAATGAAATCTAATTATATCAAATATCTCATTATTTTAGTAAGGCGCGTTTTTGAGCCCATTCATTGATGCATGTATCGTGTAGTTCATGCAGCTATACTACTAATACTAAATATAAACTAATAAAAATTAAAAGATAACGTCTACACTTTTTTTGTAATTATTACAATGGATCTACACAGAATATATAAAGAGAATACACCTAATTTGGAATATTGAAGGACAGCATAGGTACTTGAGTGCTTAGCTAATAACAGTCCAGCAAGAAGTTCACAAATTCATAAAATAATGATTAAAAAAGGAAAAATTAATTCTTGAGTCTAACAAATTAAATATTAATTATTAAAGAGTTGAAACAACCAATCCATTATAGCAGTTACAATAGGTTGTTAATCCCATGGACCATGGATAGCTTGCAACTTTCATGATGATGATGAAGCTATAACTGATTGAGCTCAAGTCTGTACGTGATCACGATAACCACTACAAATTTTCAAATTCTGTTGTCGGTTATAGGTATGGTTCATAGCTCGGACAATCCGAAATGTTCAAATTATAGTTTCACATAGTAGCGTCATCACGCTTCGTTACGGTACTGACCACATTACAATTTTAAGCATAAAACAGCTACGAATTTCCAAATTCTGTTTTCATTGATCAATACCACAATCATAACCTTCGTAGCACAGCTTTATCGCTCAGTCGATTGGTCGGTTTAATGAAATGAAACACTTTTACTTGTCAATTTTGCAAGGAAACTTAAATTAAAATCTTAAGATGGATACGTAACACTAACACTATATGTTTCTAAACAGTAAAGACATAAAGAAGCTTAAAAGTACTAGAAACATTATAAATTAAAAACAGAGATCATTTCGTAGCATTCACCAGGAATCGACTTCACCAGCATACACATACTCTGTAATATACGAGAAGTATCCAGGCTTGCGGAGCACATTATACGCTAATACAAATTTCCACTCTGTACTTTATAATTGTTCTACTTCTGACCTTAGCTCATTTCATCTTCTAAACAAAGGCATTGCATGGCACGTTGCGGTTAGCAATTGAAGATGAACTAATTGGTAGAGAGAGGTTACGCCTAACTATTTAGATAATCTTATCTATTCAGACCTAGCAGTAAGTACTTATCAATTAACATGAAGTGTAAATTTTAAAACAGTCATAGTATAATATAAAAAGAATATAGATTTGGAGAATGAGTTAAACATTTCTAATGGCATAAGCTTCATCGTTCCATTCAGATATGTTTGCATTTTGCTTTATAACGAAGAATTTAGTGTTAGTAGGGTGTGGGTTGCATTTGCACTTCAAGAGGTACGTACACTGTTTAATTTTGACGAGACACTAGAAACTGGATATTTTCTTGGCAGTTTGTCAAAATCTTGCTAACGATCGCAACCCCCATATTGTTGACATCTACATCAATCCCATCTACTTGAAGAATCTTATCTCCAACTTTGATTGGCAAATCATTGGAATCAGTTCCGATAACGTAAATGCCCTAAAACAAAGAAATTTCTTAACTTTAAATTCACCGTATTGTCGGAAAGCATTGCATCAGAAAGAATTCTAAATGCAGTAAAAAATACCTTAACATCGGGTGCTGCATTTGGACCGGAGAACTCATCAATGGTGAATCCTAGACGGTCTTGACCAATTTTTCGGTACTCCACACTTTCCTGAAAATCAATGAAATATTAGTTAAATTAACTTCAACTGTAGCATTTTGCTGACTGTACAATATCAATATAACATGCCTGAAATTCATAAGGTGTTACATCATTCATCAATTTCATAAAATCTACTTACCACGCGTGCATTTCTGTGAGATCCAAATATCCATGGTTTACGAGCTGATTGTTTGGGATCGCCAATTTCTCGTCCGGATGATGAAAGCTTTGGAATTCCTGAACGAGCAATCTTGGATTTATCATGGGCCTCCAGAGATTGAGGAATAGCGGGCGGCTTCTCCACTTCCACCTCGTCCCCTTTCATAGAGCCAAACTTGGGTATACGACTTTGGCTTTTCGACACAGTCGCATTGCCACCGTCCGTGACATTATTACCAACATCAGACTTCATTGTATCACTCACACGTTTATGCTTCAACTGACCAGGGCTGATAAGTGACGGTTTACCCCCAATCCTTGATATTTCTGAGCTCCCGATATGACTAACACTATTATACGGCTTCGGCATGCTTTTTACGGGCTCATAATGCAACGGTGATCCAAACTTTCGTAACGGTATCTTTCCCGCTTGCCCAACGTGTGAACCTGGGGATGACGGTCCCACATCATACTGTGGGGTTGGTGGTGGTGGAATTTCTTTTGGAGTTAAAGGAATACAAGGAGCACTTTTCATTGGAGGAAAAGATTTGCCTGCAGTTGGAATGCGAGATTCTCTAAATGATGACTGTTTCTTTCCGTCCCGTGATAAACCGGACTCTTGTCTACCCGTTTCATCTGTGTCAGCATTCGGATCAGAATTAGCTGCTGTGTTGATGTTAGCATTCATGGCGTCTTCCGCAGTAAACACTGGCTTTGAGGATGCTATGTTAGCATTCTTGTCTGGTAGTACTTCATTAAACCTCGCCGTAGGATTGTTCATGTTGTCATTTAGTTGCATATTTTCTAAATTATAGGGCCCATTATTATATTGCGGTACGGCTGGTTCTTGATAAGAGTCAATTATAGGTATATTGTTGCAGGATTCTTGCTGAACATGTTGCCCTTCATTGTTCATATTGTCATGCTGTCCATGAGCAGCAAAACTGTTTGCGGAAGAACTGCGAACTGCGTCTGAAATCGGGTTAGCATGAGCTTCTGGATAATTCATTTTTCCTGATCCTGCGCCACCAGAAGAACGAAGGAACGCTGCCCTTTTAGCTGCAATATGGTAAGGTGGTGGGGTTTTTGCAACAAGTGATGATGATGACTGGTCAATGGGAGGGATTGGCTCATTGTTGATGTTAACATCTTGTGGTCCACCACCACCTTGATGATGCGAAAGAAGATAACCTTCGCTTTTTGATGCTTGAAATTTTTGTTTTGAATCCATGCTAGCATCTTGCAAGGACACACAGTGTTTCAGGTTTTCAGGTTGTGTTGGAATTCTCTCATACGCTGCAAACATTTTGTCTTGTTTCCACAAATCATTGCCTCGAACATTAGCAAACTGTCCTTGTGGTTGCAACTGATAATTATAGGATCTCAAGCGAACTCTGTGTCGAACCTCCGCCTAAATGGAATAATAAACATTTATGTTTTTAGGGATGCTGCAATTTTCAATGCATGATATAAATTACAGCACTATGCATTACAATTAGACCAGCAAAATTAAATAAACTATAAAAACAATATTCTTAGGGAAATTGGCCATTGCATTGGAAAAATTGCTCCAATGCAATAAAACAAAGCTACAACTTATTGTCAAATCTATGCTGTAAAATAATATTGTTTGCTTTCTGATAAAGGAATGCTTTGAAACAAACTTGAAACACATAATTAAAAATGGCAAAAATAAAACCAACATAATTCAGAAACTCGCAAAAACTCAGCTCGAATCAGTTAGAAAATGATAATTCTCAGTAAGATTAAAATCATGTCGACAAACTGAAATAAAATAAGGAATGCATGTGGCGGACGGACACGCAAAAACAAATAAAGAGTGGTTTAGCTTAACACAATAAACGCCTACTAATAAACTCATAAATACAAACAAAAACTGTGGGGCAATAGGCGTCAGGTGTTTAAATTCAGCAAATCGAACAATTTCTACTTGCGAGTCATTAGTGAAAATTCAACCTGATTAGCCCTTTGTTAGCTTATTTTTCCATTTCTTCTATGCCACCATTGGAGAAAACCTACGAAAATTCACGAATATTTTACACTCTTACAATGAAACATAAAATCAGGAATTTGTTTTATTACCTACACCAAATATTTCAATCAATTAAAACAGATTCATGTTTCACACATGAATTGAGGAGTCAGTAATTGTGTGTCACATCACTGAGTTTTTAATGTTATTAATTAACTCCGCTTTCTCCGCACTTTCGAAGCACAGCCCGGATATTATTTTTTGTCTATAAAGTTACTTTAAATCCCTATGCAGTAGTCTTAATAATATTAAAAATAACTTACGGGATCCTTAGCCTCCTCAGGAATATCTCCTTCATACATGGGCTCATTCTAGGTTTGACAAAAATAAATTAATCATTCAGTTTTGCAATGAAGAAAATAACCACTGATTAATTGTAGGTTTTAATTATAAACATTAATTTAAAATTTAAGACCAGTAAACTGAAACTAACCTGCTGATTAGTGAGCACTCCTCCATTTTGACCTTTTGTCTGTCTATACTGAGACGCATGTTTAGCCATAGCTCGAAGTTCTTTTGGATATGGAGTCGGCGCTCGCAGTAGTCCACCATTCAAAATTGGTTTTTCTGGCGGTGGAGCTTCCACTTCATTCTGGAATCTAATTTTGCGTTGAGAACGACGAGGTTCATCCTCAATAGTGTCATGATTTGCTTGATCAGCCACTGAAAATATAAATATTACCAGTTTCATGAACTAACTAAACGAACCATCAACCATTTATTGCAATCCCAATGTGTAGATGACATGAGATTAAATCCTTTCCGACCCTTAGCCCCTCAGTCAGTAAGCTAGCTACCCAAACTCACCCTCCCATGGCTCCCATGTATACTTAAAAAATGGGAATGAAGCTAACAGGAGTGGGCATACTTTGTTCAACATACAAATACAAAATTCAACGGCAGAATCCAAAATACTTTCAAAATACAAGTATTGAAAGTTTTGGATTCCACTGATGTAATTTGAACAAATGGTTTTGTCAAGCCTTGTTGTTAGTTTCATTCCCACTTTAAATTTTTACGTATGTATGGGAGGGTATAAGTCTGTTTGGTCAACAGTCTCGAATAGACCCTCGGTGGTACGGGCATAGAAAAGATTAAATATGCCATAATGATATTTTCTTACCAGCTACAGGAAGTTGTGGAAGCAGGCAGCAAGTGACAACATGCTGTCCCGTGGAAGAGTCGATTTCCCTATTTAATGCCACCAACGGCTTATTCTGTCCATCGGTGAGCCACAGTGCACCAAGGTTTGACAATCCAAGTATAGATACCGGAAGATTCCTAATTGAATTGTTTGTTAAGTTCAACATTTTTAGACTGCTCAAATGTCCAATTTCGGACGGAATCTCCATTAAGCAGTTTTGCGCAACGCTAAGAACTGTGAGTGAAGTACAACTGCCAACTTCTTTGGGAAGATCTGCAATTCGATTGTTATCCATGTATAAAGTATGCAGCTTCCGCAGCAAGCCAACCGATGGTGGGATGGCTTTAATTAAATTGCACCCAACACTGATTTCTTGCAAATTTTTCATTTTCCCCAAGTCCTCCGGCAACGCTGTTATGCAATTGTTATCAGCCCTTAAGGTAGCTGCACTTTCAATTTTGGCGAAAGCATCTGGTAAAGACTATATCCCGTAATAAAAAAGTACAAAAAATTATAAAGTTACATTAAGACCAACATGTATGACAAGTATTTATTAACAATAGCAAAGGTAATTGAGTAATTGTTCTAGCGTACCGTGAGAGAGTTGCAGGATAAGGTTATATCTTCTAAGTTAGCACACTGTCCAATATCACTAGATATCTCACTTAATTCATTTTTAGACAAATCCAGACAAACCAGCTTCGTGAGATTTCCAATAAACTGTTACAAATTCATAAATGTGAATATCATAAAGTAAATGTGCAAGTCAAATCCATCATCATCTAATTTTTGCATATTGCAATTATTATTATCATACCTTTGGGATTTGACGGATCATATTATTATCAGCCCATAATTCAACCAAGTTTGTCATGGTTCCGATAACTTCAGGCTAAAAAAAAAACCATTACAAATGTTTTTAAGTTTTGAATCCACAAACCCAACAAAAAATTAGCATACAATTGTTTTAGGTTTCGACTTACTAGTTCATCAATATCATTCGACCCAATGTCCAACTTCTGCAACTGATGAAGTAGTTTCATGGACTTTGGAAGAGTTTGAAGTGCATTTTCCCGCAGTTCCAAAGTCCTCAGCTTTGTAAGCCTCCCGAAGTTCGCTGGTAGGAACTCCAAGTTTGTTTCGTTAAGAAACAATTCTTCCAAGTTGACCAGTAGGCATATTGCTTCCGGCAACCGTGAAAGAATATTAATGCTCAGATCTAAATATGTTAGATTCTTGCAATTCTTTATGTTTTCCGGAACCTCAGTTAAGGCTATAAAAAAGAAACATTACAACAAAATTTAATAGTTAACTAACATAAATTATATATGGTAGTATAGTTAGCACTAAAAAGCAATCAAAAAATTTAAAAAGTAGTACTCATGCAGCTAACGACTGACGACTATTACCCTTTATACTATAACTATACACCTTGTATATCAAGCTAAGGCATTGTATTTAAGTAAATGACTAAGCTTTGGTTATAATAATTTTTCAAATAGGGCAGTATTTACCCCGACATATAATTCCATTTTCCATTATTCGTTTCTTTTCCGGAACTTTGATTTTTTCCTGAAATATCTCTCTAAAGCAGGGGCATCTTAAATACTAATACTATTACTAAGGATTCATTGTCCGCACATAGCATGTTTTATTAGTAATGCATTGCTACAAATAAAAGGAAAACTACAAAGATCCTAACCTAACCTGTGCTCACCTAAATAAAGCCTTCTAAATCTAAAGTTAGCTTACTTGTATTATTAGTTTCTTTTCAAAATAGCAGATAACAGCTAGCTATAAAATCTTATAGGCTAAAATTGCAGTCATCTTCTTTCATTAATGTAAGTACTGCGAAAATTTTGTAGCCCGTCGTAAAACCAGAAACAAGGTTTTATCGTTACTGTTATACAGTATTGATATTGATGCTGATAGGAAGGAATGAAGGGAGAGTAGAATTGTATGTTACAGGAAATGATAGACATGGAAATCTCCATAGAATACTTGCTCTATGATATGAACTACGCACACATTCTAGGAACATTTTCATATAGTGAGCAAAGATTAAAAAAACATCCAGGTAGAAGGAAAGGGGTGGGTGTGTGCAGCAGCTATTACAATCGGCATTTTCGCAAAGGTTCTTAGTTCTTAGACATTTCATTATATACCAATGTAATGCACATAAAAGGTTAGCAGAGATGCAGCTTAAGAATTATAAATGTACTTATTAAACCAGAAACAAGATGTATGCGAGAGAGAGATGGACAATATCATATCATAGCAGGGCTCGAGTCTTGTAGATATAATGCAGTTAGGAAACGTCTTAAGATGTCAGATCTTCTGCATGCGACTTTGCTGTTTTATTAACAAAGGACACGAGAAATGTTACGTCAAAGGTAGAGAGACCTAATGCGCTTAGCCTCTTCTTATGTTATCAGGAAGGAAATAAGTTAGACGAATTATTATAAACTTTTCTACGGTAAACAAGAGAGAAGCCCTTCAACCAAACTGACATTTTCCCCTGTAACGTCTATCAAAGTCAAACTTTTCTGCAATGGCATAACCTCTTTCCGTTACTGGTTACATACAACGGGAGAACATTTTATGCTCTTTAATAATCTATCAAATATTATCAATTGAAACAATCGGTATCATCAACATAACATATATTAGAGTAAAAACAAGTCAGTCTTGGTTAGAAACCCCATCAACTAAATAGACATTCCGATGGAGACCCCAAAAGTATTATAACAATTCCATTCTAATTATATACTCTTTACGAATTCACAGTTCATGCATCATCAGCAATAAGATATCAGTGCATTTGAAATCTTGGTTTCGCCCAAAAAAGAAACCGAAAGATTTACACAACTAAACAAGCACATGTCTCTGGAATGGAACTGAAACAAGTATTCTAAAAGATGTACGTGGTTCTCAAACTAAATTACGTATTACGTTTGCTTAAAAATATTTTCTTAACATCTGCCATAGTGCTAAGTACACTGTACACTTCAAACATGCTCTTGAACATATAAATAAAAAATAAGGTCTGTACTAATGATAGTCCGCAAAGAGAAAGTTTCAAAAAAAAAATCTTACAATTACGGCTGATTTCTAATTTGGCCAATCGAGTCAGCGACTCGACTGCTGCTGGAATTTCTCTGACTTCATTATCACAAAGGTTAAGCTCTCGAAGCTCATGACAGTGAAAGAGACTGGGTGGCAAATCGGCAATCTGTAATTAAGAAGAGTGTCAAGACAATCAAAGTAGTCATATATTAAAGTAAATTTAGATAAACGAAGAGACACAAAACAAAATGCCAATATTAAGGTTTTAAAATAAGTTTCTTCCTGTCTATACAAACGTAAGAAATTACATTGACTTTACCTGATTGCTCCCCAAATCGAGCTTCTCTAATGTACGCTCATAAGTGAATATTTCAGGCGGGACTTCCTGCAGAGACGCATGATGATAATCCAGTTCCTGTACATCCGCTTCGGCTTCATCGGGATTGCTGAAGCAAAAACAACACTTCTTCCACATGATGATAGGACTACAAAAAATTAAACAATAATCAATATTTTACTTTCACTACTTCAGACATTCCACAAACGGAACACGGAACACGTGTTGAATTAATTAATAATTATATTTGTAAAATGATGAATCATTAACAATTGCATTTCTAATATCCCAATTGTCTTTTTTGTTATCATATGCTTGTACTCACCTATGATCTTTTGCCACCTGTAGAAAGCATCAGGATTCACAAATTAGCCAATTTGGCAATCGAACTTGGTTTTTATACTTTTGTACAGTTATCTGGCTACTGACAACCGTAAAACACCGATATCGTTAAAAACAGTTGTTTACTTGTAATTATTATTGACCTTACAACGAAATTATCAGGTGAGTGCAAAAGCGAAAAGCGAAACAAGGAAGCTGATAAGATAACAATATTTGTAAACACTAGTTCCACGAGGATACACTGATAATCAGTTGGTTGATTGAACTTGACTTATAATGAACCGTAGATAGCTGGTTTTTTTTTGCTTGCAGTTGCACTGTAATATGATAATTAGGATAAAGTCCTTCAGCATTAAAACAACAGTCTTGAAAATTCAACAATCTATTAAACTATAATTACCAATAAAAATGTTCAAGTCGCATTCAAGGATATAAAGCTGCCCAAATAGATTAAGTTGCTTTGCACTCCTACCTTAGCTAACTGTCAGCTATGGACGAGCTACCTGTTCCCTGTAAACACCTATTCATTTAAAATCCAGCTTTAGTCAAAGAGTAAACGGAGCACTTACTACTACAAATTTCCATATTTAGCTAGTTAACCTCCAAATGTCTAATTAAAATATAATAGAAATTCAATTATAACTAAACAAAGCGTCATCTATTATCTGTAGTTTGGAAATGACTGAGTATTTAGCTACATTCGGAAGCGTGACACTTGATGCTGGAATGTTAAATAGTACACTAGTTAAAAATTGTAGCCTAATAAGACTTACATCAGTTAAAACTACACTATCATATAGCTGTGTTCTGGAATTATGTTAGTTTAACAAGTACCGCGAGCGGTTACAGGACCGTGAGCCTGTACACAAAAAATCAAACTACTTTTTATTAAATCCGTA